>BSBK01007261.1:87500-175239 GCA_027943335.1 Chamaecyparis obtusa
GCATATATTACCAATTTATACTTATTTTCTAATTTTAAAATATTTGTATCTATATAAGAAATTCATATCACTAAGAATTTTCATTTCTTATTAATTGAGAATTGTATCTTAAACTAGTTAGTTTCAATTATATATAATAATACATGTTTTAAAATAGTAATTAGATTATTTGCATTGTTTTATTAATAATAAAATATTTATTATATGTAATATATGTGTTACTAATTATATTGATAAAATATATAAATTTAAAAGCATTTATTAAATTATTTGTAAATTAAAAAAAATTGACAATCAATATTTATCTTAAAATATAAAATGAAAGACATTAAAATGACCAAACTGTCATTAAAAAATATATGACAACTAGGGGTGATCGTCAAATTCGAGGCCTAGTTGGATGGACACTGGCCTAGAAAGTGCACTTAATAGCTACATAAGAACATGAGATGAGTGGATTAAAAAAATTAAGAAAATAAAATTTCCCTATCTAAGTAGTTAGGTGAGGGTGTATTAATTTCAAGATATTTTAAAAAACTAAAAAAAAGGTACAATAGAAATACAAAAATAAAACCTCTTATGTACAAACGAGTGACCCACTAATAAATTGGTTTTTTTCCATTTCCATATCTAAGTGGTTAAAGGGTGTATTAATTTTAAAAAACCAAAAAAAATTACAACAAAACTACAAAAATAAAACCCTTATGTACAAACGAGTGACCCACTAATAAGCTAGTTTTTTAATTTAATAAAATGACGCTAATGGTATTTGTTATCTTCCTAAAGACTTTCTAAGGGGTTTGTTACTAATTGAAGGCAAAACAGTAGGCATTAAATGGAAACCTAAAACAACAGAGATTAAATGGAAATTTTGATAGCAGGAATTAAGTGGAAAATTTCAACAACAGGCATTAGGATTGATCTATCTTCATTTGTTGCTATATGTGGTAATTTATTGTGTTTCAATTTGTATTACAACAGCAGCAAACCTTACCATTGTGTAAGCTAGTAGAGTTTGAAAGTATGATCAGTCATAGAGATGGGTCTCTCAAAATGAGTAGCTTGTAGAGAAATTTTTGCTCCTTATTCAAGTAAAACAAAATAGTAAGTAAATAAATTTTAAATAGACCTTATCTATTTCTGAGCCTTTTTCTTTAGATATTAATATCATTATATTTTTCAAGTACACAAAGGGAGATGATGTCAGGGAATTGAATGAATTTGTATAGGATCAAACATGCAGTATATCACTTCTTTTTTTATGGATAACTCATTATTCCTTATTTGTATGGTATAATAATCACATTTATAGAAAAATTTTGAAATTCAAAATAAACAGATTTTGATCGAATGAATACCTCTCAGTCTTTGGTTCTTAACCAAAGTTGAACTTTAAAAAATGAATAAATTTGTGTAGGATCAACTCTAGTAGAAAAATTTCAGCATCTAAAGCAGGAATTTGTCTGAAAATGAAAGTGCAAGCCATAAATAAAATCTAAGTCCTCTAGAAAGAAATATGCCTGGAATAAAACCTTGTTTAGCTTTCATCTCAATTAAATATTTCTTTTGTATATGGACCATCTCGGTCTATTTAGAAGAGAAAAGGAGTTGCAAGAGAAAATGAAAGAGTCTGGACCGGTGATTCTGTGGGCAATTTGTGTTGGCAAAAAGTAATAGATTTTTTGAGGGATTCTGAACTTGAGAATAAATTATTTGACCACAACTTTGAGATTTTATAATTTACAATTTTATACTTATTAATTATTAGTATATAATTTTTTTTGAAAATACTCTATATATTTTTCAACATAGTTTTTTCCAAAAGCTTTCATCTAAGAGTACATGAAAAATTAATACCAACTGTTGTCTACTATTGAAAAAATTATAAAATCTTATAATAAGTATTAACATCAGATAAAATATTTTAAGAGCGCTCCTTTATAGAATTGCAGCATTAAAATATATCATACAAATATTTATAAAATATTATATTGCAATACAAATTTTCTGAACTATTTAAAGAGAAATTAATTCCCAGTTTTAGGTTTGAATATTTTCAGCAATCAGTGCTCTGCTTTCTCCGGCATCCACGTGCCTTGCTTATGTCAGGTGAGTTTGTTTCATTTTACTACATTTAATTTGCATGATCTCCACTTCCCATCTCTTCCCTTCGGCAGAGGTCGTACCCTCTGCCTCACTTCCCACTAGGGCTCCCATGGAGCCAAATCCAAGCGTCATTAATAAGAATAATGATGCACATTCATCCTTTAAATCATCTAAGTCTTTTTTGGAAGTTGTTAGCCACTCCTCCCTTGGCATTGGCGCTGGTGCTAAGTTCCACATCGTAGGTGCTAATGGAGCCAGTGAATCCGGTAAGGTCCCTGGGAATCCCTTGCCATCTTTCTCCATTTCTCTGAATTCTGATATGATTAATGAAATTGCTAAAGAGAAGAATAGGCTTAGAGATTCTACTATCTTCTTTGCTACTGCTGATATTGATAAATGTCCTCCTCGCAAATTTCTTGATGATTGGTTTCATAATTAATGGAACTTAAAATTAGGGCTCCATATTTCCTTTTACAAATAGATTCAACTTGGTTTATTTGTTATTTTCTTTAATAACTCTGACTCACAGCAAGCCGTCCTTAAGAAGCAATACTGGACTATTGGAAATACCTCCTTTCATGCCCTAACTTGGACTCTAAAGTCTATTCATGAGGAGGTTCTAGCTCTCTCTGCCCCTCGCTAGATCTTGGTTAAGAAAATTCCTCCTTTTCTCTGGCATTTTCTCCGCCACCCACTTGAACCCTTAGGTAAGGTCATCAGGATGGACGACACCACAAGGCTTTTCCCCCACATGAATGCTAGGGCCCTAATCTCTTTGAAACCAGGTATAGAGATCCCTACTGCCCTTGATATCAACATTTTAGAAGACTCATATTCCTTCCCTATAGAGATCTTGGGTGGGCTTAATGCATGCTTCCTGTTACCCAATTTTTTTGTTCCATACAAATTTGGCTAAACTCCATCCAGAGGCCTGCATTTAAGCCCTATCAAGCCCCTGAGAAATTTTTATGGCTCTGTGCCTTTTCCTCTGGTCTCTGCAATATTTTTTGTGTTCCTGGCTTCAGGCCCTAAGTCTAAATTTCATAAAAGTGACCGTTGGCACCCAAAAAACCCTAAAAAACCCTACAGCCTTTCTATTTTGTCGTTACCTTTTTCGGCCACTTAGATCTCTATATTTCCACGTGCTCTTTATTTTCTAGCTGTTCGTGAGATCTCCCAGTCAAGAAACATTTTGCCTTTTCATTCGGCGACTAGGCGACTGTGTTTGAAAGTTCTCAGATTCCCCGTGGTTAAGCCCTTAACACCCAGCGACCTGGCAAAGCGGTTACAGTTTGTTTGGTGGTCTTAGTTTCCTGCAAGTTAAATCTCAGACAGAATCGATGATCATCACTATACCGCTATGGAGATGTGCTCAAAGGTTAACATCATGATGCAACGATAGCCGTCGATCTTCTTTTTAGTGCAGTGCTTCGGTTGTTAGTGGGTCCGATGCTAGGTCATGCCGATGTGCAAGTTTCTGATTGGTCAAAGGCTGGTGATGTGGTGCCATGTCAGAGCGGGCCCAGTGGGCTATCTTTCCTTAAAATCTAATGGCTAGCGCATGATCTGATGGAATATTCCTAGCCCATGAGATCATATGCCAACCGTTGATCTTACTTTATCTCCAGGCTCTGTCAGCTGGGTCCTCTTAGTCTAACATGCTCACATTTCATTGGCCGGTTGGGTTGTGATGTGGCACTTGTTAGTGGGCCCATGGTCTTTGGCTTATGAGGCGGGTTAAGATCCAAGAAAGATCTATGGTTCTCTTTATACCGCTGAGGAAAAGTGCTCGAGAGTTAAAGTTGCGGTATAACAAAAACCGTCTGATGAAGGATATAGATGTCGTGGGCTAGATGTGTTACCTGGCACTGACATGCTCAATTCTTATTGGCTGCTGGGCAGAATAGTTGGCACTTGTCAATGGGTCTGGTTGTCAGAGGATTCGCAGAGTTGATGAAGATCTACTACTAGCGCATGATCTCATGGAATCTTCTAAGCCCATGAGATCATGCGCCCACCATCCGATGCAAAGTAAGATTCTTCTACCTAGTGAGGTGCCAGTCATGCTGAAGTGTTCACTTCTCATTGGTTCCTGACCGATGAGGTGGCCAAAGACTTTTCAAAGGATTTATGACTATTTTTTAAGTCGATCTGAGCTATTCATCTGTCGGGAGAAACTTTGATCAACGATCACATTTTAAATTTGACCTACTAGCCATTAATATTTAAATTCAAATATATCTCTGTAGGGTTTTGCTAGGGTTTTGATCCAGCGGTCGATTGCGACAAAATGGGTAGCTCAAATTGAATTCTTCAGGACAATTGCAGTTGAGGGGTTGATGGGGAAGATCTGATTGTCGGCACCGTGAATTTTCTTGGGTACCATGTCCATTGTTCTTATGCTATAGAAGTATTAAGGGTTGGCGCCACCTATTACCAATTTAAGATTTAAAAATACAAATATCTGTAAGGATCGAATTTGGAGCATTCATGGTGAGTCTAAGTTACAAAAGGGTAGATAGATCAAGGTGGCTTGTCTGCAGGCAGATTCAGTACAGGCATGGGCACGCAAAGATAGTTTTGATCTGATCGGCCAAATATTCTCAGAGAGATAATAATGCATTTACATTCAAACTTGACAAAATTAGGGTTTGATTATTATCTGACAAAATTTGTAACCCTAATTAGGTTTTGACTCCTGCCTGTGTGCAAAAAGGAGATGTATATAATGTTTTTGGAGCTTTTTAGAGCTCAGAGTTGACAATTGTAAAAGAAGGATTTTCTCTTTCTCAAAATTTATCTATGGCATTCTTTCTGCCCTCTAATTTCTATAGTTTGTAACTTTCATTGATGGTTCAAATATTGCAAGGTACTTTGTGACATTTTTCATGTCCCTATGCTTTCTTGTCTGAGTTGTCTCTTAATGAATTGAGTATTTGAATGTTTTCAGTGATATCTTAGGGTTCTTGATCCCTCTTTCTTTCTCCAGTCTATGTGTATGCCTTTGAATGATTTGATTTGAATGCTTTTGTGGGTATACTTCCACCCCTGGCAATCTTTCTCATTCCTATACCCAATTGTAGAGGTGAATGTTGTGTGTGTGAATTTTGTACCTAATCTGTAGACACAACACTTTAGTAAAACATTAGAGGTTAGCAAAAATGAAATCGTGCAATGAATTGAAAGCTAAACTAACCAGGCAATTTACTGCCTTCTAATAGGTGCGAGTATGATGTTCTTAGATTATTATCGAGATCAGTGACCTTGACGACACCTAAACGAAGGATTTGAATGCAAAACTGATATGAAATATGAATGCAATTAATCTATTTTTTTAATTTTCTATGCAATGATATGATGAAAATTGATATGAATCTAGAATCTATGATGAAATTGATATGCTATGATATGCTAAATGATCTAACAAATGAAAACTAATATGATATGAAAAACTATGCAATATTGATCTCACAAAGCTTGGATTCGCAAAGAAGATTCTTCAGTCTCCAATTCGATAGCGTGATTATGCAATTCTTGTGGATTTGAGAGATGATTTGTGAAGAGCTAAAGCCTTAATTTATAGAAATCCACGGCTTTGGAGGTGCATGGGAAAAAGCCATAAATCACTCAAATAACTCAGCTTGATTTTGAGTTATTTTTAAATAAAGGATATTTTAATTCACAAAAACATGCAAATCATGCAAAAACAGCGTTTTAACTCAAATTAGAAGTTTAGATCAACTTTAAAACTCAAAAATGATGTTGAGTTCCAAAAAGTCAATAACTTGCATTGATTTTTTTGAGTTGGAGTTTAACTGCTCTTTGATTGTGCACATGGATAATTATGAATTAATAAATAAATAAAGTGATTTATTCTCAACTTAACTGATTTTTGAAATAAAATAATTGATTTATGGGTTAATCAATCATTTAATCAAACTTTTATTCAAAAATAATATCATTAAATATGACAACTTGCTTTAATCAATTAAATAAGAATTTAATCAATTAATGATAGGAATTTTGATTTATTGTCAAATTTAAATAATAATATTTAAGAATAAATATAATTCAATTCAATTAAATAATTAAGTGGCAGTATTAAATCTAATTAATTAAATATTGAGAATATTCAATTAATCAAACTTTAGGATAAATAGGATTTATCACCAAATAATCATTAAATTTAATTTAATCAAGATAATTAGGAATATTACTAGGAATATTCCCCGATGCAGAATTTAAGATAATCAATTAGAATTCGATGATGTGTCAATGTGCCTTAGGTTAGAACTTCGATGTCAATTTTGTTCGATATGATGATGTAGGAGGTCAATGAACTTATAGCCCATTTTTGGGGTATTACATTTTGCCCCTCTTTGAATTACTATGCGAAGCGTAGTGGTTCAAAGATAGTCTGTGTTTGATAGAGATATGAAACTGATTCAAAATTGATAATTGATATGAGACAGAAGCTGATTGAAAGATTTGATATGAAGATAATAGGTCCTGAATGACCAAAGATAATGTTAACTATAGCAACAATGAACCAATGAAACAAAAGCATCAAAACGCCTGATTTTGAACCTTATGATTGCGAAGAAGTGAGTGACCGATTCCAGACTCAATTTTCCTTAGAAGAATCACGTAGGTATCACATCTGAACCCTTCAGTTACCGAAGAATCAAGGAAATAATACATTTGAACCGATAGTTGCAAAAATTGATACAATTTACAAGATTAGGAGAATACCATATTGATATGGATCTCGATGAAACTGATATGCCCCAAGCGATGATTGATTTGCCCCAAGCGATGAGGTCTTTTTGATGAATCAGCAACTAGACATGGTTTTTGTCTTGATTACTAATGAAAGATATGATTTCAAATTTAGATTACAAACTTTGAATGATGTGTAATACCATTCCCCCTTCGGGATTAAAATTGAAATCTGACAAGAAAAGTCAACATTGATACTTCAGAAGCATGTTAATTGATTTGAAAAGTGGTTAAACACGTTCGAGAACACATTCTGCATTGTTTGGAGGTCCTGGAGACCAAGTTTGACTAGGTTTGACCATGAGTTGACCATAGTTAACCAAGTTGAAATTTTGATAGTTTGATGTAAGATAAACAGTTAGGTTGAATACTAGATTTCTATGAAGATTGAAGGTCGACTATGCAAGCAGTAGACCGTCATGGGCCCAAAAATTTTAAATCACAATTTTGACATAATAAGCAATCTCAAATTTGAATTTTGATCCTGAAAATAGATTTAGAATGTCGAAATTAGCCAGGGGTGCAATTTTCATGGAAAACAAAGCACTTTTGAAAATTAGGTCAAAAGCTATATAAAGGCCAGAAGGGTCATTTTCAATTCATTTCAACCATTTGACTTTGGAGACCTTGTGGAGCCCTCTGAGCAAGAAATGGTAGAACAGCGAGATCCAAAGGTTCCTATGAGTTTGCATCGATTTGAGTGCAGCCGGAGATACCAGAGACCCCGACAGTATGGACATCCGGTAGGTGGACCTCTATGCCCCTTTGAAAATGCAAATTTTTCATGTTTTATAGAATTTTTAAATTTTTTTCATACGCGTTTTGCTTTTTGAATTTCGCATGTATGAAAACTCATACGAGTCCCAACCCAGACTCGTACGACATTTGAATTCCATTTACTTTTTCATTTCATGCAATACCCAGTGTCGTATGAAGGGGACCCTTGTGTCGTACGACTTTTCATCGAGTCCCTGGAAACTCGTATGATACTAAATCCAGTGTCGTATGACCATGGATTGTCGTATGGTCTACTGTGGAGTGTCGTACGACTTTCGGGGCCAGTCTGAACTATCGTATGAAAAATAAAGGGTTTAAAACTAATATGTAGGGCCAAATTTTGACTTTTCTGACAACTTGATGCTGATATCTGACCTTTTGACCCACCTTCTAAAGTACCTCACTGTCCAATTTCTGTACTATTAGCCTGTTGTTGAACCCAATTTCTGATAGAATTCCCTGTGTTTGCATGATATAGGTCACATATCCAGATGTTCATGTCCAACATTCATACCCGGTGACCCAGAGACTATGTGTTTCACTTCCTGACCCTATGAGGGTTCATCTTGCTGCATGTGGGTTCGAGTATTTGATCCATTTACCCGATATTAGGGTAAATCATGGCCTTTTGACTGCATTGATTGAGCGATTCCATTTAGAGACATAGACATTTCATTTACCAACTGGAGAGATGACTGTGACTCCAGAGGATATTTAAAGGATACTACGCATTCCATTCCATAGTAGTCGGCGTCTTGAGTATGTGAGTTCTGGCCAAACTAGTCTTCATGCCTTTAGGCGTCTGTTTGGGGATGATACACAGTTGACAGGGTCCATTTCCTGGGAGACCCTTGTACAAAGATATGGTCAGGCACACCATTTAGAGTGCATTATTACTGGGATGATCGGTGAGCTTATCATGTCAAGCTATCAGCAGAATGGATTTTTTATGGGATGGGCTCCGATGGTAGCCCTTCTTATGGCAACTCCCACTGAGCTTGCCTGGGGTCAGTGTCTGTTGGCCCACATGTTTTCAGAGATGCACGAGGTCATGTATCAGGATTGCAAGAGTTTTGCTTCTGGAGCTCTTGTATTACAGATATGGGCATGGGAGCATATCCCAGTTTTGAGACCGGTTTTTCAGACACAGCGGCAGCCACAGGAGCCAATGATATATACATATGCTGGCTATGTTACACAGGTCCGCATGGGTCATACTGAGTACTTCTGATGATGCATAGATGATATGACATTTGTGCATTGGAGACCCTACTTGCAGATAGAGGCGTGGCCTACTGCGAGGGAGCAGTATAGTTTTCTTTTTCAGAGTCGGGTACTTATTGGTCGTTCTCCCACCATTTCGGAGAGATTTTTGATTACCAAAGTGTGGCATTAGTATGGATGCAAATAGGATGCCCCACAAGATTATACTGCATATGCTCGCATTGTTCATGAGATTGGGCTCAGATGGACATAGCAACTCACCTATTCTCTATGTTCAGAGGAGTACAGTGCTATCATAGGTAGAGACTGGGACTATCATCCACAAGTTGTTGATGCAGGGGTGACAGATGGATACATTTCTTGGCTTGAAGACCACCCCATTCATAGATTCTTAGATCCCACTGAGTGGATACCCTCCATGGAGGAGGTGATGGATGTTACAGGTGCTCCCGAGGTACAGGGCCCAAGACCGCAAGTAGTGCATCCTACACCACCCAGACAAAGAGTGACGGCTCAACTTCAGAGACCATCAGGACATATGAGGCCCCTACATCCTTCTACTTCTACAGTAGGTACATCCTCAGGTTCATAGAGATGGACCAAGGGTGAGAGGGGTACCTTGGGTAGTGTTGGTTCTGCAGATGAGGTTTTAGCAACTGAGCAGTTCGTAGGTGGTGATGGAGATCCCTTACAGGTAGATACCACTTTTGATCTAGGAGATGAGGTTAGACACCATAAGGCGCATAGAACAGATACCACTAACCAGCAGCCATAGGACACAGAGATGCCAGCAGCTAAGGCAAATCCTAATGTTCCTCTCACTTCATCAAAGACTATCAGACGTCTCAGAGCTCAGGTCTGGGACCTAAAGGTACAGAGTGCTAGGTGGGAGGAGAGGTATCTAGAGGCAGATAGGCAGCACACAGAGCTTCATGTAGATTTTCACTCAGAGGTTCAGAGATTATAGACAGAGGTGACCCATCAAACCTCACGGGCTTCATATTATGTGTCTGCATACTATGTTGTTGTCCCTACTGCGCAGAGAGTACCTACTTATTTAGATTACATGGTAGCCTCAGAGGGAGCTAGGGCACCGAGAGTAGAGGCCATACCAAATGCACCACCACCTCCTCCACTAGATACCAAGGAGCATGCTGATAGTTGATTCTTGTTCTCATGTTTTGATATACTCTGTTCTTTTTTATCACTGATATACTTTTCTGACTCTGATAGCTCTCTGGAGCTCATTCTTTTGTACATTGTGCCAGTAGTGCACCTCTGACACATTTCAAGTTGATGATATATATGAGATCGATATTTTGGATTGTGACTTCATTTGTACTTGTCATGTTTCAATTTTATGATGATATCATGTTATGTTTATGCTATGAGTAGTGTAGAATGTATGTATGGATTAATGTAATGCAATGATTTCTTTCATATGTATGGATGTTATGGAAATGTAATTGATTATGAAAAGATGTATGTATGATTTATGCTTATGCACTGGATGTAATGTAATGCAACAAATGGTAATGATATGAGATGTAAATGCAGTGATACACATGATATGTTTTTGCAGGTTGGTGAAGACAAGTACTCAGTCTTATGTCAAAAGGATGTTTAATCCCAGGAGAATTACTGCTTGCGGTTCGGTGAAGAGACCTTCGAGTGAGACTCAGCTCTTGTTGGATGTGAAGAATTGTTTAAGCTTTGAAGTGTTTCCAAACATTTGTGAGATAATGCAGACATGCAAAAGGCAAAGAAACATGCAAAATGAAATGCAACCTAAGACCTAGGACCTAGTCACTGATCATGTGTCGATTTGTTATCATCATTGAAATTTTAGGTAACCGGATAAATCAATACAATGCCCACTAGCTATGAAACCATAGACATATGAATATCGATTTGTATGTGCAAGAATCAATACAACACCCACTGGTCAACAACCATGGATATATGAATATTGATTTTATTTTCAGAATGTTGGATTAGATATAAGCACCAAGGCACAAGCGCCAGGATGACCTGAATATCATGTCCATTTTGATATAGCAATTTGTATAAGCATCAAAACATAAACATCATGATGACTAGAATATGCCTTGCGTGACAAACACATCAAGCAGTCTAGAGATCATTCTAAATCCAATGTGAATTACCTGTAGTGACCCTTTATTGTTCACATCCTTAGGTAAGATCATATTTCACAATAGGAGAAAGAACTCACTCAAAAAGACAATAGTTAGATCAAACTTCCTTGAATTTTCTAGGTATCAATGGTCGAGGTATGCATGGCCATCCAATTCAAGATAGAGGCTCTTACAGTCGGACACCATTTCAATCCAAAATTTCCAAAGTTGTTAGATTTTCACATACAAGTAGAAAACAAAGAAAAGATTATGCCCCCAGTCATTACTCTCTAAATCCTATAAAGGACATCATCGAAGAGCTCAAAGAGACATAATATGAAAAAATTTCAATGTGAACCAGCAAGCATACAAGGAGATAAAAGCATGTAAAAAGCACAGATTGTTTTCAGTTTGCGTTTGATGTTTGATTGCATTGTTGTAGATGCAAAATCCTTTCTGGAGACAAGACTGACTGACTGACTCACATGAAGCTTCAAAGGACTCTGACTGGATATGATAAATCTAAGATATACTGGAGACCATAGGATTTGACATTGATTGCCCCCAAGTGTTAAGCATTGATAGGATACAGATGCTAGAGCTGATTGGTGTACAAACTGACTTATTGAAAACGGGATGCAAAAACAAACTGGGAGATATGTACAAACTAAAGAAAGACTGAAAGCTGGGAAAGACCAAGATTGCACTGATAGATGGAGCATTTTGAAACAAGTGGTGCCCATTTGCTGGGTTTTCACCATCTTGGCAGAGATTCTATTTTTGCTACCAAGGCGCCTGTTTCCAGATTTTCACCAAGGCACTTTTTCTTTTTCTCATTTTTTTGTATTTTTCATTTTTTTAATTTTTTTGTACTTTTGATATTTTTTTATTTTTTTGTGAATCATCAAGGTGCCCATTTCTAGGTTTTCACCAAGATGTTCATTTTTTCAGGACTTTTTCCAATTTTTAAGATTTTTTTAGGACATTCTGCCACAGACTAAATGCTTTAGGCATAGAATTTCTTCAGATGGAGAACATTGATTGGTTCTCGGAGCTATTATCCTTCAGTCATTGAGAGTTGATAGGCACCAGAGCCAAAAGTAGCAGTGATAACAAAGGGACCCAGCCAGTTGGGTTAAAACTTCCCCTTGCGTTCTCAATGTGATTGATTTTTAGGATTTTCTCTCAAGACTAGATCACCCACCTGAAATTCTCTGTGTCTGACTTTCTTGTTGTAGCCTCTAGACATTCTCTTCTGATATACTCTGAGATGATCATATGCTACTTGTCTATGCTCATCTAGTAGTTCAAGTTCTTACAACCTAGACACTCTGTAGTCATCATCAATTACTAGACCATGCATTCTAATTATTAGTGATGGGATTTCAACCTCAATAGGCAATACTGCTTCAGACCCATAAACTAAAGCAAAAGGTGTAGCCCTATTGGGCATTCTAATACTTGTTCTATAGGCCCAGAGAGCTAGATTGATCATGAGATGCTAGTCCCTTCCTATTTTATTAACTGTTCGGTGCAAGATTTTCAATAGATTTTTGTTAGAGGCCTCAACTTGGCCATTCCCTTGAGGATAGTAAATAGAAGACCAATGTTGTGTGATCTTGAATTTGGCACATAGATCATCTAGGTCTTTGTTCTTGAATTGTCCATCGTTATCTATGATTATGGAATGAGGTATCCCATATCTGCATATGATATAGTTTAGTATGAACATAGATATTTGCTTACCAGTTGCTTGTGTCAAATGGACTGCTTCTACCCATTTTTTTAAATAATCTGTAGCTATGATTATATGGGTATGTCCATTAGAAGAATGAGGATGAATCATCCCGATAAGATCAAATGCCCATTGGTGAAAAGGCCATTGTGTTGTAAAGGGGATTAGATCCCTCCTTCGAGCATGAATTAGGTTGCCATGTACTTGACACTTTTGACAATTCTTAGCAAATTTGATAGCCTCTTTCTCCATCTCAGGCCAATAGTACCCAACCCTAATAAGTTTTCGAGCTAGTGTTAAACTATTCGAGTGTGATCCACAAATACCATCATGGACTTCCTCTAATGCATGTTGAGACTCTTCCCATTCTAAACATCTAAGTAGCATACCATCTAAACCTCATTTGTATAGGTCATGACCAATGATGACATATCAGGAGGCATTACAGATAAGGTATCTCTTTTCATGGCGGTTGAAGGTATCGGGAATGATTTGGTCTTGGAGATAGGATAATAGGGTTTTGTATCTCGATGAATCATGACCTATAATAGTGCAAATCATGTGGGTTTCAAGGGAATCATATGCAGGATAAGATAGTGCTTCCACCAGGAACTCATAACGTAGCTCATGTTCAAGCTACTGTAATAAAGTAGATAGTGTTGCCATTGCATCGACAGCCTTGTTCTCCATTCTAGGAATTTTCTCAAATGTGATAGATATCAAATACTTCTTTAAATCATCTACCATTCTCTTGTAAGGAATGAGCTTTTCATCTTTAGTTTGGTACACATCATTGACTTGATGAATAACAAGTTGAGAGTCTCCATGAATGTGTAGCTCTGTCACTCTCCACTCAATTGCTAGTTTCATACCATTCAAAAAGGCTTCATATTCCACAATATTGTTTGTGCAAGGAAACTTTAATCTGAATGCTTTGGGTATGGAGTATCCTTCAGGAGTTATGAACAATATGCCTGCTCCAGATCCATTTTGTGTATAGGAGCCATCAAAGAATAATTGCCATTCTCTAGAAGAAATATGCATGATAGAGGAATCTGGGAATTCCATTTGTAGTGGTGTGTCATCAAACAATGGGGCTTCGGCCAATTGATCAGCAATGACCTGTCCTCTTATAGCTTTTCTCTCAACATACTCAATGTCAAATTCACTCAATAGCATGACCCATTTAGCTAATCTACCTGTGAGGGCAGCTTTGCTTAGTAAGTACTTGAGTGGATCAATTTTAGCTACCAATTGTGTGGTATGAGCTAACATGTAGTGTCTCAGTTTCTGTGATGCAAAGATCATAGCTAGACAAGCTTTCTCAATCATTGAATAGTTCTTCTCATATGCAACCAATGTTCTACTGATATAGTATATAGCTCTTTCCTTTTTGTCTTCATCGTGCTATGCGAGCAATGCCCCCAGTGATGTATCTGTAGCAGACACATATAAGATCAATGGCTTCCCATGAATAGGAGGCATCAAGATAGGAGGATTGGATAGGTACTTCTTGATATGATTGAAGTTCTATTCACATTCTTTGTTCCATGCAAAGGTCACACCTTTATGTAATGTTTTTGTAAATGGCTGTGATATGTCTGCTAGCTATGATATGAATCTTCTAATAGATTGAACTCTTCCTTGCAATGTCCTCATTTGACTAATATTCTTAGGAGGTTGCATCTCCATTATAGCCTTTATTTTAGCTAGATCAACTTCAATGCCCTTCTTTGAAACTATGTATCTTAAGAGCTTTCCAGAAGTGACACCAAAAGCACACTTCTTAGGATTTAGTCAGAGACTAAACTTTTCCATTCTGTCTAGGATCATGCTCAAGTCCTTTAGATGTTCAGTTCTGATCATAGATTTTTCTAATGTGTCATCAACATAATCTTCCATAGTTCGATGCATCATGTCATGGAAAATAGATGTCATTGCTCTTTGATATGTAGCACCAGCATTTTTAAGCCCAAATGGCATGACATTCCAACAGAAGGTACCCCATGCACATGTGAAAGCAGTTTTCACTTGGTCCTCTGGAGGATTTTTATTTGGTTATATCTAGAGAAACCATCCATTAAGGAATACATCTTAAAACCCATAGTCATGTCCACTATCATATCAATGTTAGGTAGTGGAAAATCATCCTTAGGGCACGCTCTATTCACATCTCTAAATTTTGTGCACACTCTGATTGAAGCATCTAGTTTAGAAATAGGTACAATATTAGAGATCCACTCTGCATAGTCAATAACTCAAATGAATCCAGCTTTTAGGAGCTTCTCTAATTCAGCTTTTACCAAGAGTGCAACATGAGGATGCATCTTTCACAATTTTTGCTTGACAGGTTTTACATTAGGAGCTATAGATAAATGGTGCATGATAAGATTAGGATCCAATCCTAGCATATCTGAATATTTCCATGCAAAGTTGATCTTCTTCTCTGTTAGGAATGCTATAAATTTTTCCTTTTCTTCTTTTGATAATGATTGTGCTACATGTACCAATTGTGGTTCCTCTGTTGTACCCAGATTGATAGATTGAGTGGGCTCAATTAGAACTGGAGATATGTCCTGTAAATGACTCAGAAGGACATCAAATATCTCATCCTTAGGCACCTCAAAGAGGTTTTCACCTTTGGATACGTCTTTTATTTTTACTTTTGTAGGTTCTGAGACTGCCACAAAGTGGTTTTCACCCTCAGAACTCTTTTTCTTTTTCTTTTTATTCTTATTTTTCTGACTAAGATATTTGATGTCTAACTCTGTCATGCTAATGCTTGGTTCACTGATGGAAGTACTCATAGGCTCAACTGCATTTAGGTAGCAAGCAAGGGCATAGTCATTCGGGAAGGTATAAATACCATGGCTCAGATTTGTGGAGGTTTGATCAATAAGGTCTGGATATTGGATAGTCAAAGTGGGGAAAGATTGGGAGATAGTGTTTACGGATATGGATATGTCATCATTGGTCCTAACCTGACACTTGAGTTCAAAGGTGATATTACAACTTAAGACATTCAATTTGTGAATAGGCTCAATGTCATCATGGGAGTCCAATTCAGCCATAGGTGGATCAGACTCGATAGGTTCATCATTTCGTTCTAGACTTACATTGGGTTGAGGTGCATATTGGTGAATAACATCAACATTTTCCTCTATGATAAGCTCATCTAGTTCTGGAATGGGTCTCCATTCATAGTCATTTGATTCAACTTCTGATTCAGGATCTCGAGGAAATCTTAGAACATGAGTATAGTCAGGGTGGATATCCCAAGAAGGGTTACCCTCAGATTCTGATTTGAAATCATACTCATGGGAATCTGTCTCAGAATAACTACCACCTTCTTCTTCTTGTTGATGGTTTTCAAGATTATCTAGTTCTTGTGTTGCAACTATCTCTTGATTGATAGTAGGTTCTTGTGTTTCTACCACATTAATTCTTTTGATTGGATCATCTTTATCATCAAGAAGGTCTTTGATGTCGTTAGGCAATTTTTCATAGGGCATGAGTTCTGAGCTGTCTGAATCACTATCTGATGGTTCTGTTTCTTCTTTCTTAAGAAGAGGTTCTCTTGGTGCGATCTACTCTATGACATGAGAACAATTACCTTTGAGGTGATAGGGTTTCTTCTTAAAGCCTAAGCCAACTTTGTCTTTATTTTCTCTACCAGTATGTGGGAGAGGTGCCACAAGACCTTTTCCTCTAACTCCTAGAGGTCCTTGACATGGATATCCCATCTTAGCTATCAATTTATTTCCTAGACTGTATGACTTAGAAGGGATATGTAGTGTTGTAGAGTCGCTAGTTTGAACATTGTGGGATTTAGGTTCATCTTTGTATAGCCATGCAAGCACAGCTTCATCTTCTTCAAATTCTTGCTTGGAGACTTGTTCTGCTACAAAATTCTTTTTATATACCTCAAGGGGTTCTTTAGAGTCTATTTTGGATTGTTTCAAAAATTTCCCATAAGACTTAGGTGAGATAGGGAGAGACGTCAAAGATAAGACTGACTCAATAGTATATTCTCCCATACTATTTTCTTT
Source organism: Chamaecyparis obtusa (assembly GCA_027943335.1). Classification (NCBI taxonomy): domain Eukaryota; kingdom Viridiplantae; phylum Streptophyta; class Pinopsida; order Cupressales; family Cupressaceae; genus Chamaecyparis; species Chamaecyparis obtusa. The sequence goes on from BSBK01007261.1 coordinate 104,306, forward strand.
GATATTAACCTCTTTTGCAAGATCTTCCATTTTAGATGTGGATGCTTCTTTAGTTGGTTCAATGGAAGATTCTCTATTATTAGGCACAAGCTTATCTGCACTTTCCTTCAAGGTATTGCAAGTTGTATTCAGATCTGCGGGGATAGTAACCTCTACTCCTTCATAAGGAAACTTCAAACATTGATGGTATGTAGAAGGAATAGCTTGCATTTCATGTATCCATGGTCTCCCTAGGAGGATGTTGTAGGCCAATGGTAAATCAAGCACTTGATAGGTGGTATCTTTGATAACTAGACCCACCCGAATGGGTAAGACAATGGTGGCTTTAGAAGATCTTTCTTGTTCATCATAGGCTTCTATGGTTATCTTCTTTCGAGGATCAATAGCCAATTTTGAAAATCCCAATTGTGTGATCAAGCTGTAAGAACAAATGTTTAGGCCAGCGCCCCCATCTATCAACACACATTTGACTCTACGGTTCTGGATCAAGACTTCTATATGCAAAGGCTGATTATGTGGGTGACTCAAGGAGTTGTCATCTTCCTTTGAAAAGGAGATATATTGCAGAGATGTAAGATGTCCAACCATAATCTGGAACCTATCTAAATCAAGGTCATCAGGAACATTGGAACCAAGCAAAGCTTTGTCTAGTATGGCTCTGTGAGCTAGAGATATTTGAAGCAACTCAAACATGGAGATTTTGGCATTAGTGTGCTGGAGTTGTTGAATAATGCTATAAGATGTAGGCCTTGTATCCTTTGGATTGGAAGATTTGGAAGTAGCCTTATGTTTAGAAGTAGATGAAAGATTGAAGGACACCTTAGGGACATTTGATGAATCTAGGATTTGTCCTTTCAAATGTGCTTGGGCTTGTGATCAAGTAACCATGTTGGTAGATTGATTTTGTCTATCTCTTCTTATAATTGTGATGACATTGCAACTTTCAGAGAGACATGGTTCAACCATATTGATGACAGCATTATTTCTAGGGTAGGCATAGTTGACTTTTGCCCCCATATTAGGCTGAGAAGTTGAAACTCCTTGACCATGTTGCGGAAATGGTTCAATAAATGTCGTATGATCATTATTGCTCTTAGGATTGTCAATTGTGATGTCTCCACTATCGATCAGATCTTGAATGGTGTGTTTCAACTAGAAGCAGTTATTCATTTTGTGACCTTTACCTCAATGGAAATCACAGAATTCATTTTCTCTCCACCATTTTGGCTTAGGCTCAGAATCAGGTGGTCGGATTGCTGGCAAAGAGATGATGTTATTAGTTAGTAGAGTTTTCATAGCTGATTCTAAAGATTCTCCAAGAGGAGTGAACTTTCGATGTTTATCCCAAGATTTGTATTCTGGCTTCTTTTGAAATGGTTCGAATGACTTTTGTTCTGAAGCTTTAATGGCCTGGGAACCAAGAGTTAGGTTGTAGGCTGGTGCCTTTTATGGGGCACGGATAGTGTCAACAATGCCATCTGTGATGATGCCTTTATTCTTGTTCCAGTTCTTGTTCTTGTCTTTAGAACTGGATCCTGATTCGTACTTGTCTTTTTGAAGTGTGATTTCTCCTTTTTTCACAAGCACTTTTTCAATTTTGATAGCATTGTCCACCATCTTATCACAAGATGTATGATCTTGCATTTGTAGAGGATAATTGATTTCTAGAACAAGGTTATTGATGAAGATTTCCAGTTTTTCTATTTCTGAAATAGGTCTGGCATATAGAGAGAACTTCTTCCTCCATCTCTTGAGAAATTTTAGGAATGGTTCCCCTGGATATTGCTTGAGATTACATATATCAATCATAGTAACTAGATGTTGAATATTGTAGGAGTATTTTTTATAAAACAATTTGATCAACTCCTCAAAAATTTTGATAGTAGGTGGCAACCTAGAAAACCAATGAATGGATGCTCCCCCCAAAAGCTCTAGGAAAGAGGCACATGAGATAGGTCAGTTCATGCATGAACTCCATGGATTGTGTACAGAACTCTCTAACATGATCTTGAGGATCAGAGTGTCCGTCATATTTATCATACTTTGGTATCTCCACTCTTTTTGGGAATGGGGGTATGTACAAGTCTTTGTCAAAAGGGAAAGGACAAAGGGCCTCCATGGAGAATTCCTTGGTTTCCTTCTCTTTCTTAAGATTGTTAAGTTCAACTTGCATAGCATGCATCTGTTTCATCATAGCTGTGAGTGGAGTTTCTTCCTCATGCGTAATGATATCTTCAACATTAAAGTTGGGAGGAAGTTTAGCTCCTTGATGAGCTAATTGTAAAAAGTATGCCTCTCTATCTTCTTTCAAAAAATGCTTCATCATTCATTTGAAGTTATCATCATTTTGATATTGAGCAATTTCTTCAAGTGTGGGTTCTTGATCTACACCATGTTGAGATTGAGTTCTCTGAGAGCCAAAGTTTGTCCCTGCTTGAGACATGGTAGGATTTTGTGGACTCCTTGGAATAGATTGATGTGGGGTTTGTTGGGTACCTCCGTGAGTTGATGGAGGAGGAATGTAACCAATTTTTAATCAATAGTTGCCAAGACCATCATCTTCGTAAAGACTAGAATTGATGAGTTTCTCAAGAGTTGGACCCCTGGTAGCGGTTATAGGTAAGGTCTAGGATGCTTCTCCAGATTTCTTGTGTGAGGAAGCTCTAGTTTCCACCATCAACAAAGAATAAGATCCAGATGACTAAAGAATGAATTGAATCAAGATGATCAGATGATGCAACCTTGTCAAGGTTTGATTGATTTGAAGATTCAATTAGATGTTACTATGCCCTAGATGTATGGGTAGGTTCCCAACAGATAGTGGACAAGATATCACAACACTTAGTCATTTTGATGATTGATTGAAGATTGATAGTTATGACAAGGTTTTGACACAAGATGAAAATGACTCAAATCGATTAAATAGAAGTCTGAATCAGATTCAAAAGGCCACTTTAGGATAATGATTGGATTCTCAATAGCTACTACTCTATTCTTGACATAGTGATTTGTTCGACAGATTCTGGAAATAGGCTGAAAAAGCTAAATTTCTAGTAATTCTGACAATTTTCTAACTTTCAAAATTTTCCCAAATGACACTCTGCAGACTCGTACGACAGTGGGTATGCTATGAAATGATAGTTGAAAAACTCATATGATAGTTGCAAAACTCATATGATGATGGGTGTAATATGAAACGACAGTTGAAAAACTTGCATGACAGTTGCTAGCAAGATTTGACTTTTGAAATTTGACTAGCAGAAAGACTCATACGACATTAGGTTCTCTATCATGCGACAGATGGGCAGTAATGAAACAACACTTGATAGAAACTCGTATGACTTTTTGACATCCTGAGATGACTTTTGACTCCAGAAAAGAATTTTACTTCAGATTTTGCAAATTTTGAGTTTTCAGATTCGGATTGTTTACAAATTTCAATGTCCAAATTTGAGGATTGTAACAGATTTGTCCATTTTAAGTAACCAGATAGATAAACAAGCACACAAAATAGCAAGCAAGTGATTTCAAGCATGTCTGAAAATAATGAACAAGGGCAAAAGAAACCTTGCACATGAACAATCAAGTGACTTATTCATTCTAATCCTCAGAAGCGCTAATTGTGTATGTTCCAAAAATGTTTTGCAATAACACACATATACCCTAGAAAATGAAAATTTGGCCTCGCTAGGGTTTTTAGTAATGGTTTGACTCTGTAACTTTTTTGATCCAAAGGGGTGAACTCTAATCCCAGCGTACCAGGGTTTTGACACAATCCAAGAACTTAATCTTCAGGAGCTGCTAGGGAGATCTGAAAACCCAACAATGAACCATACCTATGGAGATTTCTTCCAACAGGACATTTATATAGCGGTTGTCACTACCACGATGAAAATGGCTATTATCGCTTGAGGTTCCATCAACGTAATTTTCCCTATGAAGGGAGTGTTCACTATGGTTAACCCTCTCTAAAGGTGACTCACAATAGTATACCACGAGGGGACTTGGCTCCAGATCCAAGGGTTTGACGCCTTTTCACTTTTAACCCAGACAAAGTAGGCAGATAAATCTGACACACTAAGATGAAGATTATCTCACCAAGGTCTATGATATCAACCCCACATGATCTATCAACCTCTCCAGAGAGAGAATGTATCAATCAATAAGGGAAGATGCACGGACCAAGTAAAATGTGAGACACACTAAGTATCCTCCCTACCTACAAGGATTCTATCATCAAGAAGGATTTCACTGGGAATCCAATCTCTCAAGAACCACAAATAGTGTTCATAGGGCCTAATTACTATGTTTTCACAGATATATCAAAAAGCAAATCTATCCAAAAGCACTCAAAAGCATAAAAAGGTGGTACACTTAATGCTCCAAACAAACATGAGGTGAGTCCACAAAGTGGTGCATTTAACTCCTCACACAAATTTAAAAGCAAGTCCACACCCTAGAATACTAATGAGATCCAAAAAGCACAAAATGGGAAAGAACTGGTGGAACAATTAACGCTCTTTCTAAGTAGACCCCTCCCCTAAATATGGCACTAGCCTTGCAACCACAGGGTGAAAATGAGGGGTGATTAAGAATAAGCGAGTCCAATATCCCAATTTCACTAATAAGATCAATCAAAAATATCCTAATATTGCTTATCAATACTTAAGGTGTTACGACCTAGTATTCAATTATGCAAATTTGAAGAAAAGCATGCAAAGAAAACACTCAAGCCAAACACATGAGAGATTCATTTTAGGATCCAAATTGAAATGTTATCAGATTAAGGAGAATACCTGGAATCCTCACAACGCGCTTAGTAGATTTTTACCTATTTTTAGCAATTCTTGCACTTTTTCCAATCAAAACTAGCAGGAGTCAATCAAAAATAGAGAATTTCAATTGTTAAGATTAGCCGTTAGTCAAAATCTGAAAACCAAATATGACAAACTGCCCTGAAAAATGAAATGATGATTGAAACCTGATGTCGAAACTCATACGATAGTGGGTCCGTTACCAGACGATTGTCTAAAACTCATACGACAGTGGGTATGCTCCCAGACGACAGTCCAGAAACTCATACGACACTGGGTGTATGATGAAATGACAGTTGAACTTCCAGATGATAGTGTGTATAGCCTGTCATGATTCTCAATCTGATAGACTGTCGTACGACAGTGGGTATAGTGTGAAATGACTTTTGTCAAAAACTTGTACGAAGATTGTACGGATAGAAATAAAAAAAATCATAGTTTTGCACAAAAATCAAGGAGAGAAAGACAAAAATTGATAGAATTGAAATGGAGACCCATTTTAGGGCCCCATGGTGGGTGCCAGAAATGTGTGTGTGAATTTTGTACCTAATCTGTAGACACAACACTTCAGTAAAACATTAGAGGTTAGCAAAAATGAAATCATCCAATGAATTGAAAGCTAAACTAACCAGGCAATTTACTACCTTCTAATAGGTGCGAGTATGATGTTCTCAGATTGTTATCAAGATCAGTGACCTTGATGACACCTAAAAGAAGGATTTGAATGCAAAACTGATATGAAATATGAATGCAATTAATCTATTTTTTTAATTTTCTATGCAATGATATGATGAAAATTGATATGAATCTAGAATCTACGATGAAATTGATATGCTATGATATGCTAAATGATCTAACAAATGAAAACTAATATGATATGAAAAACTATGCAATATTGATCTCACAAAGCTTGGATTCGCAAAGAAGATTCTTCAGTCTCCAATTCGACAGCGTGATTATGCAATTCTTATGGATTTGAGAGATGATTTGTGAAGAGCTAAAGCCTTAATTTATAGAAATCCAGGACTTTGGAGGTGCATGGGAAAAAGCCATAAATCACTCAAATAACTCAGTTTGATTTTGAGTTATTTTTAAATAAAAGATATTTTAATTCACAAAAACATGCAAATCATGCAAAAATGGCTTTTTAACTCAAATTAGAAGTTTAGATCAACTTTAAAACTCAAAAATGATGTTGAGTTCCAAAAAGTCAATAACTTGCATTGATTTTTTTGAGTTGGAGTTTAACTGCTCTTTGATTGTGCACATGGATAATTATGAATTAATAAATAAATAAAGTGATTTATTCTCAACTTAACTAATTTTTGAAACAATATAATTGATTTATGGGTTAATCAATCATTTAATCAAACTTTTATTCAAAAATAATATCATTAAATATGACAACTTGCTTTAATCGATTAAATAAGAATTTAATCAATTAATGATAGGAATTTTGATTTATTGTCAAATTTAAATAATAATATTTAAGAATAAATATAATTCAATTCAATTAAATAATTAAGTGGCAGTATTAAATCTAATTAATTAAATATTGAGAATATTCAATTAATCAAACTTTAGGATAAATAAGATTTATCGCCAAATAATCATTAAATTAAATTTAATCAAGATAATTAGGAATATTACTAGGAATATTCTCCGATGCAGAATTTAAGATAATCAATTAGAATTCGATGATGTGCCGATGTGCCTTAGGTTAGGACTTCGATGTCGATTTCGTTTGATATGATGATGTAGGAGATCAATGAACTTATAGCCCATTTTTGGGGTATTACAAATGTCTATTTGCAAGTTATAGTTTGTGTCTAAGTTTTTAGGAGTGCTATTGTCTTGTGAAATTTTCTCTTTCCCTGCATAGCATCTCTCTATTGCAGACCCTTCTATAAAATATTGATGCAAGCCTATTTAGTGAGTTGTGATCTCCTAGACTTAAGATTGTGTGTTGAGTTCATTCTCTATACTGCAATTCATACCATAATTTTGGTGTATCACCTAGTAGGTAGTTTGCTTTGCAGTCATTTCCCTTTTATGCACTCCTTCTATCCCTTTTCCCCTCAAAGAATTTACTTTCATGTCAAAAAGCAAATTAAGGTGATTATCCAAGAGGAACCAACCTAGAACCTAGAGGTCTCATCTCAGTTAGCATAGGTCCCACAACCTGGAGATGATTCCCATGTTATACTAGGTTATCAAGACCAAGAGAGCTTGAAACAAGGGTGCAAACTTAGTGTATAAAACTTCCTATGCAAAAAAGGACACCTAAGAAAAGACTACCCAATCATTAAATGCAAAACCTCTGTGAATTTGCAACCTTCATCTTTTGCCCCTACTTCGATTCCCCCTATGCAAGAACCTCTCTTGCCCTCTCCTCCTACTATTGGTGAAAAATCTACTACTCCTCCTGTTTTTGTTACCCCTTTCATGGTTTTTTTTCTCTCAAACCCTGGTGACATCTTCCCTTGATGTGCCCACTATGGACTCAACCCAATCTGATGGCTTTCAAGTTGTCATTAATAAAAAGTGTAGAAGGAAAAATAACCTTATAACCAGCAACCCCAATATTCAAATTCAACCCTCCTCTGTCTCTCCTTCTTCATCATTGGCTTCCCTAGACTTTACACCTGTCATTGAATCCTCCTCTTGTCCTCTGATGCACAAATCAAATGGGAGAAAAATTGATAAGTTTTTGACCCTCATCCTTCCCCCTAAGTCTTTTAAATAAATTGATCCAACTAGATATCCCCCAGTCTAAAAGAAGAGGAAGACCTTTGGGATCCAAAAATAAAAACATCCCTGGGAAAAAAATGGTGACTTCCCACACTTTGGTAATACCCTTGTTGGTGGATCTACAGACCCTAAGCATACCTCCTCCCCACCAGTTTCCTCATGAATTGCATATCCTAGAATATAAGGGGTCTTGAATCCCTGGATAGGAAGCATATTGTTAAGTGTTATCTTGACACTATTAATTACATGGATTTTTTAATGTTACAAGAATTAAAAATGACCGGTTTTATGCTTGAGAGTAACCTGAATTTCATTTGGAAGGATGTTGTTAAGGTGTGCTCCAATCATTCTAAAGGTAAGCGTGGGGTTGGCCTTCTTATTAATCCTAACTGGGCAATTGCATCATGGGTAAGGGAGTGTCCCCCTGTAATCAGGATGTTTGGGTCACCTTGAACATTAACTCCTTCTCCTTCAACATTTTCTTAGTATATGCTTCCAATGATTACAAAGAGAGAGCGGACTTCTGGTCCTGGCTCGCCTCCTTCCCCAATATCCCCTGGCTCTTTGGGGGTGATTTCAATATGATTAAGTCCCAAGAAGACAAAATTGGGGGCCTCCCCTTCTCTTGGAAAGACTTAGAAAAGGTGCAATGGAATAGGATGAAACATAACAAACAGCTGTTTGATCTACTAACTGGAAACTTCGATGGCAACAATGGTCTGTGGCATACTTGGTGTAATTTTCAACAAGGCCCTTCTAGAATCTATGTCAGGCTGGATAGATTATATGCTAATAAAAATATATTTTCCTTCCTCCCAGATAAACATGGGAACTTAGTTACGGTGACGCCCACCTCCCTCTCAGATCATCACCCTATCTCTGTTTGTATTAGAATTAATGATTCCCCTATCATAAAGAAGGTTGGCAACCCAAGATTCATTCTCAATAATTCTCTGCTTTTGGATGAAGACATTCTTTCTGCTATTTACCTTATTAGGATCATCAACAATAACATTCTCCCCTCCCTCTCCTCTATTATCTATGGAGCCATAACATTTCTTCCTGGCATAACCTGTTACAAACCATAGGTCATAAAAAAGCAAAGACTATAGACATTCTGAGAAAATGTTGTCTGCTAAGTTACGCTCTGCTGAGTTAAACATTCAAGTTGATCCCTCTGATGGTATTCTTTGCACTCAAGTTGCTAAGGCTAGGCAAGATCTTAGACAACATCAACAAGTCAAAATTAGAGGAGCCAAGATCGGGTCTTGTGCTCATTGGCTCCAAAATGGAGACAGAGGGTCTAAATTTTTCTTCAATCTCCTTAAACAAAAGTAGACTAATGAATCTATAGATAGAATTTTTGTTAATAAAAAGAAATTATGGATAATGATGGGATTAAAGATGCCTTTTTTGACTTCTATAGTAACTTATTCACCTCCAAATATTTTGAGGAGGCTAAATCCCTTAGACATAATTATAAATTTGTTATCCCCAATAGAATATCCAACCAGGATGCTGACCTGCTCAGTAAAGACATTACCTTAGAAGAAATTGAAAAATCTATTAAGTCTCTGAAGAATGACAAGGATCCTGGCCCTGATTGTTTACCTGTGGAATTTTATAAGGCCAATATGAACTGGGTCTGCAAAGACCTCTATGAAATTTATTTTGAAGCTTTTATTAAAGGTACCTTGGGCAACTTCATCAATAGAGGTATCATAAAGCTGATTCCTAAAGATGGGGACAAAGCCCTTCTCAAAAATTGGAGGCCTATAACTCATCTTAATGTTTCCTATAAAATCTGTGCTAAAATATTGGCTCTGAGATTTGACACCATCCTTCCCAAATTTGTTTTCTCTACTCAAACTAGATTTATTAAAGGTAGATTTATACTTGAAAACTTGATCACCAACTAGGAAGCTATGAGTTGGTCCAAGTACTCTAACCAAAACTCTTCTATGTTTCTTTTGGACTTTGAGAAAGCCTAAAACCGGATTGAATGGGATTTTATCATTATGATGTTAGAGGTGTTTGGCTTTCCTATTACTTATTTCTCTTTTGTTAAAATTTTGTTGAAGGATGCTTCTACCCAAGTGGATGTTAATGGTTCTCTTTCTACCCCCTTCCCCTAAGGTACATCCATTAGGCAAGGTTGCCCCCTAACCCCTACCTTTTTATAATCACCTATGATGCCCTCACCTACATTCTTAGAGACAATTCCATTTATCTTGTTGTTAAAGGCATCACCCTTCCCGATGACTCTAACCTTATTAACTGTCATTTTACTGATGATACCTCTATTTTCTTTGAAGCTATCGAAAACACTTTGAATATCTTCATTTAAAATTCAACTCCTTCTGTTCTATTTCCAGTGCCCGCATTTCCCAAGCTAAATCTATTTTCTTAGGTTGGTTTGATCATCCCCCTGATTGGCTTAATAAATTTAATTTTCAATGGGGAGGTCCTCAGAAGATCATTTGGTACCTCAGTATTCCCTTCTCTATAGAACCCTCCCTTAAGGATATGTGGTTGTGGTTCAAAGATAAGATTTATAAAAAGCTTAATAAGTGGCATAACATATCCCTCTCCCTGGCTGGCAGAGTGCAGGTTTGCCAAAAAATTCTCTCCTCCTACAATGTGTACTACTCCTCTTCCCGGATGTTTAATAATTATCAATTTTTGGAAATTCAGAAAGCCATTAGGAACTTCTTATGGTCTGATGGTAAAGGGAAAAAAAAGTTGCATGTTGTGAAATGGGACTGGTATCACACTAATAAGCTCCTTGGGGGTTTGGCCTTAAAAGACCTTAATATTCAAGGGACTGCCCTTGCCGCTAAATGGATCTTCCACTCTCTGGAAGGAGATGAACCTTAGAAGGTCCTTGTTAGAAGCAATATTGAAAGAGGGATCCCTAGAAAGGCTAAGTCTTGGAAGAACATCCCCTTCTGTGATATCATTGAGGGCATTTTTCCTATTATTGTCCAAGGCTCTATGATTTTTAAGACTATTTGGAAAGCCTGTGAGTATGTTAAACAATACATTCCTAATAGAACCTTCTTTGATCATAAACTTATATATGGTGAAAGATCCATTTGGTGGAATATGTACCTTGCAGGGAAACCCCTTGCCCTCTCCCAAGGTTGCTCTGCTAAACAGTAGAATAATCTGGGCATTTTGCAACTCATTTGTCTCTTTGAAGAGGATAGACTTATCAATTGGGTTGATCTCAGCTCCAAATTCCATATTCCTCCTTCCCAAAAGAAGACTTATAATATGATTGTTGAAGCTTGTAAGGACCTTCCTGTAGCCTGCCATGTTGATTCTCATATATTTTTGAAAATCAAATGGCCTGATGGTACTATAGTGGATAAAATTAAAACTAAAAACATTTACAAAATCATTGATTCTAATACGGATATCATTAGTCATGTTAATAAAATTTGGTACACTAACTTGGATGCTAATTTGTGGAAGAAACACTTTGACAAACTTTGGAAATCTCTTGTTGACCCTAAGATAAAATGCTTCAAATGGCTTATGTTACTTGATAGACTCCCTTTGAGAAAAGATCTTGTTGCTAATGATCTTTGCAGACTTTGTGGGCTTCCTGACTCCAGCAGACATATTCTGTTTGATTGTTCTTTTGCTAAAAATATATGGCATATGTTTGGTATCACCTATCCTAGTTTTGTGAATATTTTTGAAATTATCACTGGTTATATTGAAGGTTTAAAAAAGGATAATAATATTTTCTGGAGCATGCTATCTTCTAACATTCTTTGGCAGATTTGGAAGTGCAAAAATGAAGAAAGGTATCAAGATTCTCCCAGGTCCCTTACTGAGTTTTTTTGAAAACTCACATATTTTAAAATCTCCTCGTAGGTGAACGTGAACATGACAATTGATAGAAAGAATCTCAAAAGATTCCTCCAAGCTGGGCATTCCACCATGTTTGTCTATGAGTTGAGGGATGGTTATGACTAGAGAAGACATGTTGACAACTTTGCCAACTTTGAAGATACCCTAAAGAAGCTCACTCAAGAAGTTAACAAGAACAAGAACGCGACTGATCACCAAATCAGCATGCTGGCTCAAATTCAGGAGAAAAAGAACATTGTTTAGATGGAAGGCCCAGGGGGTTGGACTACCTAGGTTGAGGCTCGGGATGATATTCTACATTAGACAGTTGGTTCTCCATTTCTAGTTTTTTGTTGTGTAATTAATTTTGCTGCTCCTCTAACTTTCGTGGGCTGAGGGTTGGCTTCTCCTAGTACTAGTCGATGTTATTTTTTTTATCCCCTTATAGTTAATACAAAAAAAAAATTAATTCCCAACTAATACCAAAAATAAGTGGGACAGGACAAAATGTACAGTTGACTAAATTTCAAAAAAGGGAAAACACAATAGTTTTTTGTGAAAATGTTAATATTTATTCTTTATGATATACACATCTTGTGGTCGAAAACCACAAAAAAATTATTTTATTTTTACAAATCTAAATTTTATTTTCTTTTTCTTTTTCTCGGCATTATGTCTCAGCTTAATCAACGCCAAACAAGTGAATATAACTAACACCGACTTTATTGCAAGATATTAATGGTAATTAGCAACACGATTCCAATGGTAGCGTCCCTGAACTCATCCACAATTCTATCTGGAGGAGGTGGGGAGGTTAGAGACCACCCTTGACCACATATCTTGACATAAGAAGTGGATGCAATGCTTCTTGTTTGATAAGCACCAGTGAAGTTACTGATCTTCATTTTACAATAGCATGTACCATCATTCATCATTGTACATGCAACGCAGCTCAGATTCTTGAGGCACTTCTCCCAACAATCTCAAAATCCCAAGTTGTATATCTCTGAATTTTCTTCTGACTCTGGGGGATAAGATAAGAATTATGTATTATCCAGTCGAACCATACTCTGGTTATTACTACTCTCTACTATATCCTGATGCCTCCTACAACCATGAGTGGCATCATTTGGATCTATTCGATCAAAATTTGCAGATGGGCATTCACAATATGGACATGTACTATTGTAAATCTATGTTATCAAAAATGAGAAACGAGAAATCTAACTGCAACAGCAACGTGACGGGAAATGCCATATCTAGAGGTTTCGTATAAGAAACGGATATATGTATATACATATATGTGTACATATATACACATATAATTCATTATAAAATTTTATATTTTTATATTTTAACTTAATATATTTATAATAACAATTATTAATTATAAATATAAAAGAATTTAAAAATAATTTTTAATTTTTTTATTAAAAACTAATCTATATTATATATTATTTAATAATATATAGATTTAAAATGCAACACGTTGAATCATGTTTATAAATTTTAGATAAATTATTATATCAAATAATTATTTAAAAAATACAAATCTTAACTAGTTCCATTTAGTAGCTTATTTCATATTGCATGCATCCAAATCTACCGTATCATGAAACTAAGGGTTACTTAACTTCACTTGGCATTTAAATATTAAAAAACTGGAGATAAAATAGTGCAAAAATTAATATTTGGCTAAACTGGAGATAAACATTAACATTTAATAACAATGTTACGGCTAAAATAGTGCAGAAATTAATATTTGGCTAAACTGAAGATAAACATTAACATTTAATAACAATGTTATGGCTAAAGCAGTGCAGAAATTTAGGGAGATACACGAAACATTAATAATGTTGTGGAAAAAAGGTCAAAAAAGTCTACAAAATTACAAAAATTTTGTGAAACAGTCATTTCACAACAAGAAACCTGTTGCAGCCGTTGAAACGTGAAATGGCATCTAAACATCGCGTTTATAGTAACAGAGTTGTAAATACAAATCCCAGAATTTCCACACCATCCATAAACTCTGCATTGGTCTTGCACAACACTCCACCCCACCTGCCATTGCTTAAAATCAAATTGTCATCATTCTATAAAGTGAAGGAACCTCCTTCTCCCACTACAAATCTGCCATTAAAGCTTGCAGTCCATACCAGAGTTGAATCATTGATGTTAGCAAAGTTGATGCCCACAGTATAGAATCCCATGTATCCACTTGGGTGAAATCCTAAACTGAAATTCTTGTTGGGGGATTGCCAAGATTGTTGTTGGGTTGAAGCAGAGGAGGGCCTAAGGCTTGCCCCTAACTACACTACTCCATCTGCAAACATACCCTGAATTAATATAGCAATGATACATAGTATTGGGATTGCCATAATATGATCCTTACTGATGGGTAATAGATTATTGGGTGTGAAATTCCAAGATGCCAATACTTGTTTGATCCTCCTATTTTTATCTCTGGAATTGATTATACATGTGATCATGTTTTCCATCTCTCTACGATTGACTTGACTGAAGATTTAGTCCATTGTCAATGAAAAATAGAATAACGTGTAACATGGGACACCCACACATCCTTAAGGGCCCATTTGGTTGCGGGAATTGGCAGTGGGTTTTCCGGTTTCGAGTTGAATCCATCATTTGGGTTGTAAAATTCAAAACCTCGTTTGTGTTTTCAAATCCTCATTTTTTGTGAACTTCTAGAAGTTCCACTTCCACTCAAATAGGTGGAATTCAATTTATAAAACTTGAATTTGTCTTTGATATGTTGCATTTTATATCGGTGTCGGGTCCGGTGACTTCCCCATTCCAAAACCAGCAATGTCCTTTTGACAGTGTGTCTTCCACTTTTTCGTAGTGTCGATTGATGAGGGTTTTTAAGGGAAAAACAATCCTTCATTACAATGTGTTTGTCTTCGACTGTGTTGGGTTTTCGCAGTGTTCTTAAGGTAACCCTAAACCTGTCTGGGTTTTCGAGTTGTTTGTAGGAAGGATAATGATAATGATGCTTTGCCACTACTATTTGTTTTTTTGGGGTTGCTATTTGTATGGCCTTTTGGGTTTTTTTTGTTTGTATTCCATCGAAAATGAATCAAAAAAATGAACCATACGGCTAGTATTCCAAGGCTATCATAATATTTCAGAGTATATACCATGATCTATTTTTTTACCACCTTTGCTGCAAATAGATTGAAGCAGCGACTACAGGGAGATGGGTTTTGGTTTGTCTCATTTTAGGAAAACCCTCCTTTGGTAGGGTTTTGTTTGGGAAATATGTAAGCCTATTTAGACAGTCTCCTTGTGGTATTTGTATCTCCTATTGCATCATATTTGGTATTGGATCTTCTCTAGGTCTTTAGCTCTCATGGATACGAATGTCAAAGTCTTTCATGTCTCTATGAATAGGATTATGGATTTTAGAGGTGACACCAATGAACATCATACTGCATTTTAAGAAGATTGTAATGCACTATGATGTTCATCAAGATTGACCTCGGATTGATCATTATTCCATACATGGCTACTGTTGCAATTTATAATCTTGATGAACATCATACTGCATTACAAGCATATTGTAATGTAGTATGATGTTCATCAAGATTGACCTTAGATTGATCATTATTCCATACATGGCTACTGTTGCAATTTTTAATCTTCATGAACATCATACTGTAGAAATTCTCACCCATTGTATCCATGCATTTATGTTGTGGTGAATGCAAAAATTTATTTTTGTTAGGTGTTTTCTAGTGTTAAAAACATGCTTTTACTCAAGTACATATGACCAATTGCTTTTATTTAATATTGCTTCATAGCACTGAACTTTTTTTAAATTCATGAATTTGTAGTACATATACTTAAGTTATACAACGATTTTCATTATATACAATGCTTTGTCATATTTATTTTTTAGGTCTTTTCAACATTTATAACTTATTAAGTTTTTTGTGACTATTTCTTTTGGATCAATTGTGGGTCAACGAAACTTGTATGTGTATTTGTCAATGTCACAGAGAAATATGAATGGGAATGTATCTCAAATAATTGCACTTCTGAGTTAGTCCATGTATTGTAGGATCCCATCAAATCTGTAACAAATAATTTTCCAAATATCCAATTTTCAAAATCTCTTGTAAAATGTCAATCCTAGACCAAAAGTGAAATGTATGATATTCATCAAGATTGTAATGCAGTATGATGTTCATCAAGATTGACCTCAGATTGATCATTGTTCCATACATGGCTACTATTGCAATTTATAATCTTGATGAACATCATACTGCATTATAAGAAGATTGTAATGCAGTATGATGTTCATCAAGATTGACCTCAGACTGATCATTATTCCATACATGGCTACTGTTGCAATTTATAATCTTCATGAACATCATACTACATTACAAGAAGATTGTAATGTAGTATGATGTTCATCAAGATTGACCTCAAATTTATCATTATTCCATACATGGCTACTATTATTCCAGCAGTAGCCATGAATGGAATAACTATTATAAATTACAACAGTAGCCATGTATGGGATAACTATCATGATGTTCATCAAGATTGACCTCAGATTGATCATTATTCCATACATGGCTACTGTTTCAATTTATAATCTTGATGAGCATCATACTGCATTACAAGCAGATTGTAATGCAGTATGATTTTCATCAAGATTGACCTTAGAGTGATCATTATTCCATACATGGCTACTGTTGAAATTTATAATCTTCATAAACATCATACTGTTGAAATTTATAATCTTCATAAACATCATACTGTAGAAATTCTCACCCATTGTATCCATGCATTTATGTTGTGGTGTGTTGGTACCCTTAATTTTTTTAGGAATGGGACACATTAGTATGCATCGGTATCTTATTTTGCTTTCAGGATGTATGTGGGAACCAGGTGTTTTCCGAGTGGTTTCATGAAAATTCATTTGTCCATTGCCTTTCATATGTTTCAGTGGTTTTTTATGAGTCCTTAGATGGCATATTCAAATGGGTTTGTGTCATTTCATTCCTAGGGGGTCTCAAAATCAGAAAATTGGTAAGTGTTAAAATCACCGGGAAGGGTCACTTTGAGGTTGAATAAAATGCACCCTGGAGAGCGTCATGAAAATTTGAGCCTAGCATCTTGTTGTATGAATTTAATACTCTCTATGTGTTAGGTTTTAGGCCTCTGTGATAATTTTTGACCTCGTTTATTCATCCCCTTCCGGAGGTGTTTTCTAGTTTTTGCACTTGGCCCTTTTCCCAGTTTTGTCGGGAACCCTGTTTGACATGTTATAACTTGTACTCGGTGGATTTTTAGAAAGTTTTTAATCATTTCCCTACATTATAGACAAGTTTTACTCTACCCCTGTCAGTTTGTAGCTCGTGATGAATCCATCTGATAAGAAATTGAAGCTCATTCCACTTGCAGCTTTCGTGTTTTGCACTGTTTGGTTATTCACCAGTTTTCCAGAGCCCTACTTTGACTGTGAATAACTCATGCCTTGTTGATCGGGTCATCAATATGTTTGTCTCAGTGTATAGTAGACATAAAATACTTCCATGTTGTAAGATTGTGGCTCTTGACATATTCATTTGGTCAGTTTGCCAGACCCTTTCTGTTTGCAAAAAGTGCAAATTGCCCAGTTATGTTTTCTGCAAGTTTGTCAGAGGCCTTCTTTGCCTGCTAATAAATTTTCACAGGATGATCCTATTGTCAAAATTCTTATTGTCCTGTATTTTTGACAAGTTGTACTACATCTCATTCTGATTTGAGCATCTTGCCAATCCATTCATGCACTTTTCAAGGCTAATTCCAGATGCAGTTTTTGCTTTTCTGATCACTGTTTGCAGATGCAGAATGAAAAGGGCAACTTCAAAGGTTAATAACTTTCGGCTCAGTTGCATTCAAGGGATGCCATTTTTTAAGATGCTTGTTTGTATGACAGAGAATAGGCTCGTTCAGTGGCGGCACCCAGTCAGGTGATTATGTCAGTTTTCTGGGCCAGTTTCAGAAGCCAATTGCTGTTAAAATCTCCGTTACACCATTATTTGTCAGCTATATGCATTTGATTCCAGAGGGTGCACATTATGTTGGGATGGAGTGCACGCAATACCATATATTGGAGAGTCCTCATGAAGGCCAAGAAAGGCTATCAAATGGCCAGAAATTCCTCAACTCAATGGAAGAAGGTGTGCATAAAGTGTTATGCCCTGTGCATAACATCCCCACGAGTACATGTGTGCACTTACCATCGACAAAATGAAGGTGCTGAATAAATGTGTGTTGTTTGTGGATGTGTCAACTTTTCCCATCGGATGTCATTTTTTCAATGCAATGACGGATGTGCTGAGGATGTTCTTGCTGCTGATGTTAGTATTGTTTCTTAAATCCGACACCAAGAAAATTTAAAAGGATGGTTAAGTCTTAATAAGAAGAAGGCAAAGAGCATAAATTTG
Organism: Chamaecyparis obtusa; assembly: GCA_027943335.1. Lineage (NCBI taxonomy): Eukaryota > Viridiplantae > Streptophyta > Pinopsida > Cupressales > Cupressaceae > Chamaecyparis > Chamaecyparis obtusa. The sequence continues at coordinate 122,193 of BSBK01007261.1, forward strand.
TAAAGACATGTCTTGTGCCATGAAACCAATGGAGTCAAAGTGGGTGTGAAAATGTAAAAGCTAGGGCAAATATAAAGTCCAAACTCATACATGAAAAGGATAGAGATCTTACGCCATGAAATGGAGGTTACTTCTACTTGCATTGCGTTAGTAGTATGGGAAGATTTTTAGAGCTCCCTGCAGACATTAATCAGTGCAAGCCATTAATTGGTGGCCTAAGTATGTAAAAATGAAACCAAGTATAGTAACAATGTGTCTAGCGTATATAGTAAGTAGGTTGCTCACTTGCAGTTGAAAACAAATACCAGTCAAATGTTTTCATAATAATTGTAGATGTTTGTTTGTGCATGGCCAATGCGTAAAAGGAGTATGATGCTAGCGTTGCAATGCAAGGAGGTACATGTGGCCACCTGTATTTGATGTAACAGCATGAAATAGTAACTAATATGGGTGTGCCTACGCAAGAGAATAATGAAAGCCTCACACAATGTTCTAGAGGTTTAAGAAAATAGAGGGCTGTCTTGAGGGAATAAGTGGGCAAAGCCAGTGGCAGTGGATTTTGAGAACTGAAATGAAGTGAATGCAGGCCAGCACGTGTAGAAGGGCATTGCACAAATGAAAGGGGGCGGCCCATAGCAAACAAAAGGAACCCTGCACATTCAATTTAGGGAGGCACATTGTGTTTCAAAGAAGTTTGAGTGCCCGGTGTAAGTGAAATAACAGTAGGTTCCACGCAAAGAAAAGGTCTGCTTTACAAAGGGCGTAGCAAACATTGTAAGTTTCACACACCAGTGAATGAGAGTACAACTTGCGTAAGTAGCAAAGGGGAAGCTAATGCAAGTCAGAGGGTTATGCTGCGTAAGCAGCCAATACAAGCAGTAACCTATATTAAGAGGAAAGTAACCGGCAAATCAAAGACTTGCGCAAATGGAGATGGTTGGTGAAAGTTTCAGAGATTGTCATGTCGAAGGCATTGTGAACGGAAGGTCTACACTATGGTAGAGTCCCACACAATGAACAAAGGGCACAACCAATCATTCCCCATCCAAGGGATGTAGCAAAGGCCCCGCTCATACCATTTTACCCTCAGCGACCATCAACCATGGCGGCATCGCAGTATAATGGCTATCGGAGGTTTGTTTTTTTTGCAAAGCAAGTGAAAAGCTGTTATCCCACATTCACGTTGGGCTAAGAAAAAAAAATTTTAAAAGAAAAGACACTCAATGAATGAAGCAAATAAGAGAACCGAGTGGCTCTCAGCGGGCCCCATGGCTGTATGCTTGTAGTGCGTGGCGGGGCCCATGTTATTTTGAAACAAAGCGCTGAAGAAGCTTTTAAAAACTTTAAAACAATAGTCCCACATTCATCCGGAATGGGGTGTTTGAAGAATTTAAAAACAAATCCACAAACATACAAAGTAAGTTTAAATGGAGGAGGCTCTACCTGCGCAAGTTTGTGTAATCACCTTGGTTTCCGTACCTGCGCCTAGGAAAAGATAAATTTTGTAGAGGTCGACACGTGGCAGCCATTCACGAGTTCACCAAATTAAATTGACAGTCAAGCAAAGTTTCTGTGATTCAGTGATTCTGAGAATCAGAGAATGAGCCAGTCGCCAAGCAGTTAGAGCCTAGCCATTTCGTGATTACGAGAATACACAATTGCCCATTCTCTAAATTCCTGGCGGTCAAGGCAAATGATCTAGTGAATTAGAGTATGTAGTCGCTAATTCACCAAATCGCTAGTTCGTCAAGTCAAGTCAAGCCTGTGCATTCAATAGCATTGTGACACGTGGTGCCCAGTTGGAGCCCTGGGGAGAATATAAGGGGAAATGAAATATTTTTATAATATTTTATTTTGTTGCCGTTAGATCTCAAAATTGACCAAATCAAAGTTAAAATTATAATTTTCTATAGTTTAGACTATAGGGAATTTTTAATTTTTCAAAATGGTCATTCATTGCACATTTTACAGGCAGGGCATGATTTTTTAAACTGATGCTGGAAGGGCAATTTTTGTCCAAAATATAGAGTGTAATATACCGTTGGAACCAAGAGAATCTAAATTTTCCATTTTTGAAATCAATTTATGTGCAGGTGTTCAACGGTAGTTGCTATAGGAGGTTTTGCAGTTTCATGATGATACTTGATATCAGGCAGTGGTTTGAACATTTTAAGATCAGAATTTAGTTAAGAGAATGTCTGATATGTTTGTTGGCTCCTAAATTTCGGGATTATGTTCCTGATTGCATTATTTTGCTCCTTGATCAAAATTGTGCATGTGTTTTGATGGAATTCCAAAGGCATCCTTGTGTTTTGCATTTTAGTTACAAATTCCCTCAAAATTTGAAGATATTTGGTGCATTTGAGAGGTAGAATACAGGGGGATTTGATTGTCAATGATGGAGGGAAAAAGGTTTGTAAGGGCACGGTGGTTGCAGATATTTTGGAGAACAGACAGGTGTCGGTGACTAGAGTTTTTCTTATATTCTCCTATATCTTGGTTTTCTGCTGGTTGTAACGGGGATGTTGAAAAATATACTGTAGAGAGAGGCTTGGCTCCATTGTTGAAATCTTAGAATGTTTTGTCAGATTTTGAAATGTATTAATGCAGTGAAATTTTACTGGAATACAATAGAATTCCCCTGCATGATTTTGATGGTCTTCTTGTTTGAATTCTGTGGCTTTTGTGTATTGAATCTATAAGGCAGTTTTGATATACCATTTACACGGTATCTGTGATTTTAATCTCTAGTTCCTTTCAAGGAAAGGGTAATGTCTTTAGGTTAATTTCTGAGAGCTTAGGAGTTTGGCAAGAATTTGATGATCAAATGTGTTTAAGAGAGGATGAATTTTAAGGCATTTCATCTGGGATTTGTTTGTGTTTCACTTAGAAGATTTTTGTAGGTGTATGTTTCTCTGTTTGACTCTATACCCTAGGATAAGGCACTGGTCTATCCTCGATTTGCAGGGATCTCATCATCAACAAAACTTAAATGACTATTTACTTCCGTATATGTTTGAAAGACTGAGAAGATAACATTTGTATCAAGGATATAAACTAATGTTATGATCCTTTCAAGAAGTAGATCTGACATGGGTTAGCCTGCCTGAGCTCGAAGCTCGAAGAGAAGGGTGAATACCCTTGTCACATTTGCCATTTTTTTGCAATGATTGTTTGCTTTTGTTAATATCATGGATTGGCTTTCTAAGCTCTGCATTAGTTGCAGCAAAAGACATTAGCAAATCATTGTGAGAACCCCTAATCCACTGTAGGGATTTCATAGTGAAGCAGTGAGTTTGAAGATAGGTACACCCACCTGGGTCTGTGGAGCCCGAAGTAGAAGAAGGACTTGGTCCTTATCAATTAGCCTTTTCCCTATAAGAATTCGGAATTGGGAACCTGAGAGTCAAGCTTAATAGCTATATGGGCGATTCTACATGAAAAAGAGCCAACATGGTGAATGCATAAATTTACTTCTGTTAGGTGTGTTCTGGTTTTAAAAACATGCTTTTACTCTTACATATGACCAATTGCTTTTATTTAATATTGCTTCATAGCACTGAACTCTTTGTAAATTCATGGATTTGTAGTACATATACTTAAGTTATACAACATTTTGCATTATATATGATGCTTTGTCATATTCATTTTTTGGGCCTTTTCAACATTTATAACTTATTAAGTTTTTTGTGACTATTTCTTTTGGATCAATTGTGGGTCAATGAAACTTGTATGTGTATTTGTCAATGTCGCAAAGAAATATGAATGGGTCAATGAAACTTGTGTGTGTATTTGTCAATGTCCACACACACAGTCCCTCAGATACTTCTCAACCCACCACACACACTCCTTTCCAAAATCACATTGATAAGCCATCATTGAAGCATCTTCTTTCTCATGTTTGCACCTTCATGTGATTGATATATAGGCCCAAAGTTTTTACTATTAAGGCAACATGATAAGTAGGTAAACAAAATACTTGGTCCAAGTTTCCTAGCTCTATTTGGTATACATTCACTAGGGAAAGGATATCATTACAGTTAAACTTATACACCCTAACCATGTAAATAGTCAAATTTTGATGATCTTAGGCTATTTAAGTCTTTATATTTAAGTGTTTAATATGAAGTGTTCAATTTCTTTTTCAATACCTCACTACTTTACAAACAAAAAACAAAGTGAATATATTTTAGTTCTGAAATTGTCAACTAGATGCTATAAAACTTGCATTGTCAAACATAAATGATACCATTGGTTTAAGGTGTGTATCATAGACAAATGAGGAGGTAGTCATTGATATCCTTTTCAAGGCTTATAATTCTATAAATTGCTATCTAGTCTTCAGACTACTACGACAGTTAGGTCCAATTCTCAAGACAGGGTATGATTCATTATCTTCTAGCTTTGTTCTCAAACGCTGCAAAAATGTTATCTCTTTGGTTGAAACTAGCACATGTAAATCTTTCTTTGCACTATACTAGTTAATTTGATCAGCTTGTTACCAACTAAAGCATTAAGGCATAATGCTTGCAACTCGACAGAGTTGGGTGAGTACCATTTTTGTGAACATTTTCACTTGAGCTTAAGAGGCTTAATGGCGGGCTTGTGATCGTTACCAATTAGTACTCCTTGTTGTATTCTAGTAATTAATATACGCTCTTGGTGTTTGTAAACTGATTGAATTCTTAATGCAACGAGGCTAAAAAATTAATGAGATACATACATATGTGGTTTCAGTAACATATGTGGTTTGATGAGAAGTATAGACTCCCATAGGACATTTGATAGCCATCGGGTCACATAGTTAGTGAATCAGTACAAGGATCTATGCAGATAACATAGGGATCAAGATAGGGATCATGTGTATACATGCATTTTTGTGCTTTATGTGATGGATGGATGCATATCTTTGTGATTATGTACTATTATATGCTTTACCTTTGTGCTTCATAGTGGATATCTCCTCGCTCAAATCATTGTGTTTGTCCACATTTCAGGCCATTGATGGATCCTATTGAGAATATTGACATTCTAGAATGTGTAGCTATGGAGACCACATATTCTCATCTTCTCACAACTCTTCTTGCTTTTCTTGTCATAGCCAAAGTAGTGTTAGCCTGAGAAGGTAGTGCACAAATGGGTAAATGAATAAGAAAAGGAAATAATTTTTATAGAATGGTTATCTATTCCAATGATGTGGATTGTCATGATCTGATTCACATGATTAGGGGAGACTTCTTTCATCTAGCTAGTATCCTAAGGCTGAAAGGAAGCTTGACAGATATGATACACTTGAAGTTAGAAGAACAACTTGTGATGTTCCTCCACACCCTTGGCCACAATCTAAGGAACCACAAGATTTCCCACAACTTTGGGCACTCAGGAGAGATAGCCATTTGATACTTCCACAAGGTGTTGAGGGCTATCTTAGCACTCCAAGAGGATTACTTTATACCACCTAGTCCAAACACTCCTAAAATTAGTGGGAAGGACCGTTTTGATCCATTCTTCAAGGTAATTCTTGTGTTGTTACAAATTTCTTGTATGGATTTTTATCCTTATCATATTATTGATTGACCGTAAAATTGATGATTGTATCATATCATATAGGATTGCATTGGAGCTATCGATGGAACCCATATACCACTCACCGTCGATGTTGACATGCAGGGAAAATATCGTGATAGAAAAGGAAACTTGTCACAAAATGTTATGGGTGTGTGTTCCTTCGATTATGAATTTTAGTACTACCTTGCTAGTTGGGAAGGGTCTACTACAGATAGTCATGTTCTAGCTTCATCTCTGTCAAGAGAAGATCCTCTTGTTGTTCCCCTCGGTAAGCCAAATCATAGTTTAATATACTCAACGGTACAATCAATGTTTCAATTTTTAACACTCTACTTTATTTATGTAGGAAAATATTTTCTAGTGGATGTTGGATATCCCAATACACCTGGATTTCTTGCTCCTTATCAGTGTACACGCTACCACCTGAAGGAGTTTTCAAGAGAGAATCCAATAAACTCTCGACAAGAGTTGTTCAACCACTGACACTCCTCTCTTAGAAATGCAATAGAGTATACATTTGGTATTCTCAAGCAGTGTTTTCCAATCCTGAGGCATGCCACGTCTTATTCTATCATGACACAAGCCCATATTGTATTAGCATGTTGCATATTGCACAACTTCATTACGATAGAGGACAACATTCGATTAGAAATTGGTATCGAAGAGGAAGATGATCGTGATGGGATATATGTACCAATGCTTGAAACATATGGGTTGTCTCAGCATGATAGAGACCAGTGGGCACAGTTTCGAGATGATATAGCAAGTAGAATGTGGGAAGACTACATATCCTGAGAATAGTTGTTCTTTTATGGGTCAATGTATGAAGATACTTTGATATACATGATGGTTTCCTTTTTCTTTTGTTTGTATCTAGAAGTATTGGAATTTTATGGGTCAGTGTGTTTTATTTGAGTAAACTGATGTATGAATATACTTTGATATACATGATGGTTTCCTTTTTCTTCTATTTATATCTGGAAGTATTGGACTTTTATGGGTCAATGTGTTTTATTTGAGTAAACTGATGTATGAAGATACTTTGATATACATGATGGTTTCCTTTTTCTTTTGTTTGTATGTGGAAGTATTGGACATGTTGGTTTTTTATTTTCTATATTATACCGATGTATGCAGATACAATGATACAATTATGTGTCCATAAATATATTCCATGTCATATGTTTATACCATTAACAACAATATGTACATTATGATCAGCTGATCTAGACCATGGCATACATATAACTAATGATGAGCATGGAAGAAACCAGTAACATGAGCCAGATATCTTCTTCCTCAAAGAAGATAATGTGGACAAAAGAGATGGAACACAAGTTTCTAGACTTGCTCCTCGAGCAAGTACAGCTTGGAATAAAAGGTGATGGGGGATTCAAAAAAGAAGCATGGACCGCCATTAAGAGGAGGTTCAACGCAGATATGCACCTCAATCTAACAAAGGACAATTTCAAAAACTAGCTAAAAACATGGAAGCTTGCATATAGAGTGATGAAAGAGTTGAGAAATATAAGTGGTTTCTCTTGGAATGAGGCAACTCAATGCATGGATGTTGAGGATAGCATGTGGGATGAGCTTCTGAAGGTAGGGTGGTCTCTCTACTATTTTGATTGAAATAATATTGCCTTCTTATAAAGTTAATAATTAAATACAAAGAACCTAATCCATTTATTTATGCCAACATGCAGAGAAAAGAATTCAAAAATGCCAGTGTATAAGAGGCAGCCCTTCCAATACTTCAATGAATTGGGTGCAATTGTGGGTAATGACATTGTTGAAGGTAATATAGCTACAACAGCCCATGAGCTAAAGAAGGGAACCCTAGATGGAAGAGGCATTCAATGTGCATGATGAAGAGGATATTGGTTTCAGTATACATCTTAACAGTGTTGTTGATTTTGACAAAGACCCTTATCCTTCCAATCAGTCCACTACAACTGCAAGTGGTAGAGGAACTCCTACATCATTATCATCAAGGATGGGAAAGAGAAGGAAGGAAATTATGGTCACTTCCTTGGATGTCATATGTGAAATAATCAAGAAAATAAAAGATGGCCTCAGCAATGTTCACCTTCACAAAATTGATAAATATGATGATGATAATGCTTTGATGGGCGCATATAGCACTCTCAAATCCATCCCTGAATTGAGTCAAGGTGTTTTCCTGAGGGTATATGACACCTTTTTGGTTCAACGTGAAAGATCCAAAGGGTTCTTGTTGATGAGTGAGGAGGAGAGAGTGGATGGATTGCAGCCATATTTGGTGGATTATAGTTATTTTCCATCACTTTGAAGACTTCAAACTTTATCATAGTTCATTCACATATGCTGATACAACTATGTTTTGGTTGATGATTTTTATGCTGAAACTTAGTTTTTGTTAATGACTAGGGAAATCATTGTTTATTTAACTTTAATTATTAAATTAACAATAAGTATGAACAGATAAATTTTGCAAATATGGTTAGGTTATTCTGTGATTCTTGGTTGTTGTCTATCATTCTTTGTTGTCATATGATAAATTATTTCCAAATGTGGGAGATGTGCATGGTATTTATTGCATCAGGGTCTTCATGGATGCGTACTCTATAAATTTTGAAGTTCTTTTTCATAATGTTTGAAGTTCTTTTTCATAGTGATTTACATGTCTATTCATTTGATGTATGAAGTAATGCAAATTGATTTTCATTTGACGTATGGTGCATTTGGAATTGATTTCTATCTAAAACATTAAATTTCCATAGTCCATGCTGAATAAGTGTTGTTTTCGGATTCAACTGTGATTTTTTTTTCTATATCTTTTTTATTTTAAAAAAAATGAGGAGTTGAGCCTCAAGGCTAAAAGGCACATCACATATTTTTTACTTATTTAGGTGACTACCTGAGCCAGTAGAGGTGGTCACTAGTTTCCTACCTAGCTTGAAATTTTTGATGAGGTAATTCATACCATCAAGTGATCCGATAACAAGTGGATCTTCTATTACCTGTAAGAAATATTGAAATGTCTAGTAAGGTATTTTGTATCCCTTGGTTTTTGAATTCATGATCTACTTTTCTGCAAGGAATTGTACGTCTTAGGAGCTATTACAAAATTCTCTTTGTTCCATCAAATTTAGTCAAGGCTTGGGCTTGGCCTAGACTTTTGAGTTATGATGTATTGGGAATTATTTTTCATTTGAGGTATCATGTATATGGAATTGATTTTTGTTTCTTTCTTTTACTTTTATTTCAAATTTTGTGTTGGTGAGCCTCAAGGCTACAAGTAATGCCACATATTTCTTACTCATTTAGGTGAACTTTGACTACCTTGGCTAGTAGAGACTGCCATTAGATTTCTTTCCTTCCCATCTTGCAATAATTGATAAGATAATTCATACCATCAAGCAATCCAGTAACTAGGGGATAATTCCAAGTCATAGAGGAATTGACTCGGCTTTACAGCTGGTACAGGCATAATAGTCTCACCTTACCATTGGGCATTGGATCCAACAAAGTGTATACTCATAAATTTACAATCTCTATGTTCCATTGTACTCTTTGAATTGAATTTTTGGATACTTTAAATGTCTGCTTGTAATGCAGTATGATGTTCATCAAGATTGACCTTGGATTGATCATTATTCCATACATGGCTACTATTGCAATTTATAATAGTTATTCCATACATGGGTACTATTCGAATAATCATCGAATAAGTGATTGAAATGTATGTCTACTTGTAATGCAGTATGATGTTCATCAAGATTAACCTCAGATTGATCATTGTTCCATACATGGCTATTGTTGCAATTTATAATAGTTATTCTATAAATGGATACTATTGAAATAATCATCAAATAATTGATTTAAATGTTTCCTTGTAATGTAGTATGATGTTCATCAAGATTGACCTCAGATTGATCATTATTCCATACATGGCTACTGTTGCAATTTATAATAGTTATTTCATACATGGCTATTGTTGTAATTTATAATAGTTATTCCATACATGGATACTACTGGAATAATAATGTATGGAATAATGATCAATTTGAGGTCAATCTTGATGAACATCATGATAGTTATTCCATACATGGTTACTACTGTAATTTATAATAGTTATTCCATACATGGCTACTGTTGGAATAACAGTAGCCATGTATGGAATAATGATAAATCTGAGGTCAGTCTTTATGAACATCATACTACATTACAATATGCTTGTCATGCAGTATGATGTTCATGAAGATTATAAATTGCAACAATAGCCATATATGGAATAATGATCAATTTGAGGTCAATCTTGATGAACATCATACTGCATTACAATATGCTTGTAATGCAGTATGATGTTCATGAAGATTATTAATTGCAACAGTAGCCATGTATGGAATAATGATCAATCTGAGGTCAATCTTGATGAACATCATACTGCATTACAATCTTCTTGTAATACAGTATGATGTTCATGAAGATTATTAATTGCAATAGTAGCCATGTATGGAATAATGATCAATCTGAGGTCAATCTTGATGAACATCATACTACATTACAATCTTCTTGTAATGTAGTATGATGCTCATCAAGATTATAAATTGTAACATTATCCATGTATGGAATAATGATCAATCTGAGGTCAATCTTGATGAACATCATATTGCATTACAATCTTGATGAACATCATATTGTATTACAAGCAGACATTTAAATCACTTAGCGATGATTGTTGACTCAAGTCCATGTGTACTTTTATGAATGTGTCTAGACTTGAATAAGTATCATGACAACTAGCTAATCAGTTGATCTGAGATTCATCATTATTCCATACATGGCTACCATTGCAATTTATAATAGGAATTCTTCTACAGTTGAATTCTATTTTTTTATCATTAGGTTACTTCATGAGCTCTCTATTGGTCTCCCTCACTATAGATTTTTATCTAATTTCAAATAGCCATGTATGGAATAATGATCAATCTGAGGTCAATCTTGATGAACATCATATTGCATTGCAATCTTCTTGTAATGCAGTATGATGTTCATCAAGATTACAAATTGCAACAGTAGCCATGTATGGAATAATGATCAATCTGAGGTCAATCTTGATAAACATCATACTACATTACAATATGCTTATAATGCAGTATGATGTTAAATTAAATTAAATTCTATTAAATGCATTAATTATTTATCTGAGCAATTTGGAAATTACTTATTCTCTCTTTCAGCTCTTGTGATTCAATATGAATGTGAAAGTTTATAGACATATTCTTGCATTTGTTAGTCTTGTTGCTTTTAACATATTTAAGTGGAATACACCAAGGAGTACCACATGATGAATGCTTAATTTAATGCATTGTTAAGGTGTACTCTCAGAACTGTCTATTTCTAGTTCTTCAAAAGAGATGGTTTTATAAATGTCTTTTGGTAGATGATTGTATTGTTCATGATTCTATCCCATGTTATATGTATATACCCTAATCATCTTGTTATTATTGTTTTGATTACGTAAAAATAGGTTTTGAAAGGACCCGAAACCTTTTACAATAGAAAAATAGAATAGGCATTTAAGCTCCAAAAGGACAAGTGCAACAACACCAAAAAAAAACCACACAAACTAGTCCTTAAACAAAAAGAATAGACAACAAGACAACAAGACAACAAGACAACAAGCTACTGTCTAAACATATTTCATCATTTTGGCTACCTGATCAGCAAGAATCTGCATGTTTGTTGTAGATATTTTTAGATCTTCAATGTCGTTATTCTTGTCATCCTCCATCTTCCTGAGCCTGGATCTAGTATGCCTACTAGGACCCCGATCATCTTTAGCCTCATTGACCTCTTGGTTCCCTTTCCCATTGTCAAGCTTGTCCACTAGGATCTTCACATGCTCATTTGACGCCTTAAGGATAGCATATGTCTGCTCTGCTATATACCCAATTGTTTTCTCCAACTTGTCAATTCTTTTTTCCATAATCTCAATTTTCCTAGTCATTCCATTACTATTTTCAATTTTTTTCTCCATGGTAGTAATTCTATCATTGAAGACAGTAACACCCTCAGCCCTTGCGACAGTGTTAGTGAGCTCATCAATTGTCTGGCCCATATTTTTCTCCCCCAAGTTCATCCTGTTATTATTGTTGCATTATGAAATTAAGTGGAATAATTGTTCTTAGTTCAATTCTCTATTTCATCTTAAATTTATTTTCATATTTCATTCATTTTTCAAAACCACATGATAGGTACAGAAATAGAAATGGATAGTCTTGAGACTACACATATGATGATTTTGTGAGACTACACATATGCTGATATTAAAAATGTTTGAAATAGCTTCTGGATTTGATTGTGTACATATTTTTGGCATCAACGTTTCGGATCAAACTCTATGATCCTTCATTGGGATGAAAGAGAGCAAAATGATTGAAAGAAAAGTCCATCATTTTTCTCTATTACAATCATTTTTCTCTCTTTCATCCTGATGATGGATCATAGAGTGTGATCTGAAACGTTGATGCAAAAAAAAATGTACACAATCGAATGCAATGAACCATCCGATAAAAAAATCCAATGTACACAAACATGTGAGGCTCTACATATGCTGATAAAAAAATGAGCTATCTGATGATTATTTATTGTTCATGTTTGTAAATGGTCAATATTTATGATGGTACTCCTTGGTGTATTCCATTTAAAAATAAACAAGTTTTAGTTTTTCTATCATGTTTAGTTTGTAGATGCAGGATTGACAATCTAACAATACGAATAGTAATGGGAAAAATGAGTGGGATATGAGATGGTTGCTCGCTGAATGTGGGGCATAAGGGCGTAATTTAACAGTGTGTTTTCACAGCACCATTCAGTTCATGGATATTGTTCTTCCCCATCTTCTATCTAATGCTATAGATGTTTCATTGTATTTTTTTTATAAATTTGTAATATCAACATAAGTGAAACTTTTTCATTTTGTACTGATAGAAAATAGTCATGTTGTTATATAAATGTTGTTATTTGTCTCCAATACTAAGTTTGGTTGCTTGAATAGTATGAATAAACAAAAATTTGTTTGATATAGTGGTGATGGCTATGATAAATGTCCCTATGTGTGACTGTGGTGATGGAGTGCGATGCGTATTGAGGACGTCACACACAGACACTAATCCAGAGCGTAAATTTTGGACTTGCATAAATAAGAAAAAGGTTGTTAATTGCACAATATTTAAATGTTTACAAAGAATAAATATTAGTCATTATAGAAATACTAACTTAGATTTATATTGTAGGATGGCGGTGGATGTGACTACTTTTGGTGGGCTGATGACACCCCATCTCTGTCTACATCATCTGCACCTTCTACACATATACCTATTGTGGATGATGAGTGCAAGTCTTGCAAGGTGCTCAAGATAGCTATTGCAAAAGTGGAGGCTACCTATAAAGTCGATGTCATGTTTCTACGATGTTTTCTTTGTGCAACAATCGCACTACTTTATTGGGTCATTATGCAGAAACAGTTATATATGTGGACTATAAGACTTATTTATATTTTGATGTGATATCGAGCAATGCAATGATTACTTTCTTGTTATAATATTGTTGATGATAATCTATAAAATTATTTTAAAAGTTAAGTTTACTATTCACAATATAAGTGAAAAAAAATTAAATTTTGTTTATGATTTACTATATAAAAATATAAATTAATAAAATAAAATATAAATAGAAAAATGGATAAAATAAATAAAATATTAAATTAAACATTATATAATAATTACAAAAACCTAATTTTTTTCTTCTCAAATTCCAATTCCAATTCATAATGTAGAACCAAACACAAAAATAGAAATTTCTTAGTTCTAATTCTAATTTCAAAAATAGCAACCAAACGCAGAAGATGGATTGTCTCAGTCATCTTTCAGGTCAACCAAACGGTCCAAACTATCTTCCGAATACACAAAACCAGAATTTCAAAACCTTATTTTGAGATAATCAGGTTTTAAGTCAAATTCTAATTCCTCAACCAAATGGGGCCAATGGAAATTTTCAAGCTTTTTCAAAAATTATGATTTTTTACTGGTGGCTAACATATTATAAGTTATGGAGATGCAACCAATTTGAGTTAGATCCTCTTCTTTCTTCGAGTTGGCTTGAAGGCTAAGGTTCCAGGACAGGCGCGGGTACAAGAATTTGATATGTGGGTACATGAAATTTTTTCAAGGGTTTGGGTATATATATATATGAGAAATATACAAAATTCTAAAACTAAATCAAAGATAAATATTAAATGTCAATTGATAGGGTAAAAATATTCAAATAAGCATATATGTACCCAACATGTACCCTTTGCGAACCTAGTAGGAACCCACCGACATACCTATTCCAGGTGCATACCCAAACCCGATACGAAGCCTGTGGGTACAAACCTGGTAATTTTGTTTGAAGGACTTGAACGAAGATTTTTTCCACGGTCAAAGAAAAATAGAATGTTGTAGAATATGTGGGTTTTTCCTTTAAATATAAAATAAATAATAGTAATTTATAAAGGAGTTTCATAACACAAACAATAGTTTGAAAAACATTTAAACATCTTCAATGATGGTCATGGACTCATGAAAGACATATAAGACCCAAATTGTTATCTTGTTAATAAACAAACCAATTCTTAGACAAGCTTTTGAAATAGTAAAGTTGATGTACAAATCAAATTATGAATATGAGTAACCTTTGGAGTTGTCTAGAACACTAAATATCACCTTTATAGAAATGTAAAATTTAAAGTTTAATCTCTTCTAAATGATTACTATACTTATACATCTTCCTTGAAGTCCCCTTTCAACTATGGACACAGAGAAACAAAAGTAAGATGTTTTAAGAGGGGAAGCAAAATCTAATTTAAGAATATTTCTTTAAAATAGGGGTTTGCCTTTTAGTTCTTAGATTATCATTATGAATAATAATTGATAAAGACTTGATAAATATTTGATGTTAATTACTTCTCAAATTTGCAATTTCTAGACTTAAATTTTGTAGATTTTTCTTATATATAGCATAATCAATTGTTATCTCAAATGAGGAAAGTATCTAGCTTATATGTGAGTTACAAGCTTAAAATTGATAAAAATCTGATATAAAATTGTTATATTAAAAAACTAAGACAAGATTCTTTAATGTTAAGGCCAACAATTAAATACCTAAAATTTTGGGAAATTTTGTAGGATCATGTCTGTAGATCAACATGGTCCCACCAAAATAGGCTCCACAAAAGTGAGATGTGAGATTTTAGGGCCTTGATATCGAGTATGTATCTAATTTTTAAATTTAATAACAATTGAATATGAAATGAGATATTTGAATTTTGAAATAGGATATGACCCATCTTCTTGAGTTGGGGGTTAAATTCAAGGATACACATGATCCTAAAAATGTTTAAGGGAGTGGAAACTACAACAAGTGTTAAGGGGAGTGTGAAATTGGGCTCACAATTAAGGAGTGTGATGTACAACACTAAAATAAGTAATGTTAGTTGTCTACTAAATGAGATGTGCAACTTTTTAACAAAGCAGCTTGGTAGATGCAACTAATTAATAATGTAATCAAATGCAAACAAATTAGATTTTACACAATGCATGAACAAAATCAGAGGTACTGTAGCATGTTAGGTTCACCGAAAATGATATGTTGGTGAATTAGCTATCTAAATCCATGTAATTCAATTAACCATCCAATCAAATGTAAGAAGATATATAGGTAAACCAAAATGTTTTCATACGTGAGCTACGTATGGTTCACCAAACTGATATGTATGGAAATGAGATCCTAGGCCTATAAATGCAAACTAAGATCTCAAATATAGCATAGAATTAGTACATGAATAGATTTGACTACGGTCTTAATAAGAGAGTTGAATGCTAGGATTTTGTTCATTTGTTGTAATGGAATTGAAATTGTGACATGTGAGTGTAGGATCTAGGGTTAATGATAGATTTCAACAATAATAATAAATTGCATAAAGAATGATAGATATAGTAAGCCAAATTTGGAATAGAGATACACCGAGGGGACTAGATCTAAAAATTAGAGTACAAAGTGCTAGACAAAGGTGTTGAGCACCCTAGTGTGAAGGTGTCTAAAACTAATAGAGGTGAGATGGAATGTATTCAAAAGGTTGTGAAATGCTATTTCCTATAAATTCAAATGGAAAAATAGTAGGACAAGGGTGCCTAGTGAATTATTCCAAGGTTTTTTTCCTATTTGAACTCTAGTGTAACTTGTATCAATATGTTTTTTATTCTTGTACCACCTTTTTGTCAGATCTAAACCTATACATAGAAAAAATGGGGTAGATTGGTTGTGATGTATAATGGCTTGCCTAAGTCAAAGCCCCTATTAGTGTTCCCACCTCTGCAATATCTCTATTACGAGTGAAAGAGTGTGTGTCCTATAAAGGATTGAGGTAAATCAAATAGAGAATGGTGAAATATCGAGTTGACAATATTAAATTAGATATGCAACTCTCTCACAAAGTTCCACATGAAAAATGGTGATGTAATGCTAGTTAGAGAAGTCTTGCAAGTGTTAATGCAATAACATGATTGTAATAAAAGGCAAGTTACATGAAACTATACTTGAATGTTGAATCCTTATAGTTCGCTTCTTCGTAGCCTCATAGTTTAAAATTGTTATTTGTTCTTGATCATCTCAATTATGTTCTTATAAATTCTTTGACCTTATGAATGATAGAAGAAGTGCTTTATGTAGTGATTGTAAGGTATTTAAATAAATATGGGACTAAATAAAAAGATTGAGATTGTATCTAAAATGATGGATGCCAACAATTGTAAATAATTAAATTTGGGCCTATTTTAGAGGTACGAGGGCGTTGGGCACCTAAGTCCACTCAAAGGGGACCAATGAAAGTTGAAAAAGTATGTCGAGGTCCAAAACATATGACCTAGTATCAAGATTAAAATTTGATGTCAATTAAGATGTGGGTGTACCATGGGGGCTTCGCTTAGTGAACCTGAATATAGCACGTGTGTTCGTGGCATACTAAAGAATCCCCCTATTTTTAAAAAAGATTGCCTCAAACTCCTTTTTTGTTACCCCCCTCCAATACCCACCCAATACCCCCCACACAATTTGTTAAGATATAGCTTCATTCGTATTGATATATATATATATATATATATATATATATATATATATATATATATATATATATATATATATATATATATATATATATATATATATATATATATATATATATATATATATATATAATGAAGAGTTGTGATATTTATATTATACTATTATCATTATTATATTATTAATATAGTAATGATAATATTATAATGCAATGATATATATTATATTATTGTCATTATTATAGTTAATTATATATTTATGTTAATTATGGTTATAGTAGACAATTATGGCTATTACCATAACTGTCATATTATGGTCATGACTCTTCAAGACGTGACTATTCAAAAGATATAAATATATATCAATGGTTGGTGAAAAGATCAATCACAATGGTAATCTATTTCACTACAGCACTCAGATATATTCTCTATAGGATGCTCCAGATTACATAACATGGTATCAGAGCCTAACCTATAAGAGAATAAAATATATTCACAGCCCGGTGAACTGCAGCAATAGATCGGCAGATTCAGTAAAGTTAAGCATCCACTGAAGGACCAGAGAATTTCTATAAAGTTTGTAAAGTGTATATAATATTCATTCTCAATTTCATTTCTTGCCCGCTGTCAGGATTTTCAGTTATTTATGAATGAGTAAATATTAAAGAATAATGATTGGTAAATACGAAATGCCAAAGGTTACAGTGTCGATGAGATGTTACAGAATGTCATTTATTTAACCATCCGCCTGCAACTAAGTGAATATGTTACAGACAATATGTGGGTTAAATATTCCCGTCATATGCTACACAACTTTCGTTTGGTCGAGGTTCGCTAGATTGCTTTTGGCAGGTAAAACGCCCTTGCCGTCTACGTCACTTTCAACGGAATTTCACAACTACCAATCTGCATTGAAATAGCAGTACAACCACCAAAATTGCAATACAACTACCAAGCCATTCCCTTCAGCGATATGAATTGTACAAAAATTGATAAGTGCAAAGCAAAGTTACAGCTGTTCAATATAACATATCTTAGCAACATTATACAATTACAAATCGATATTGATTCATAGTGAATTAATATCAATATAACTTATCTCAACAACATTATACATAGCAGATCGATATCGATTCATAGAAAATTGATATTGATACATATATCAATTATATTATTGTGAGATTGTGATCAGCAAAGATCATCAAACTGTGTAGAGTTCGATCCCTGTTGAAAAAGTATATACATCTACATAATAGTGAATAAAACTAAAATCCTCTAACATACAAATCTGGTGAATGAATCGTACAGGGGTCACGGCAAATAATGGACAATATATAATCCGGTCAACAGTTAAAGGGGACCATCCAATCAACAATGAAGGGAACATGAAGACATGCAATGGAAGTAACTAAAACTGTATTGTATTGATATAGTGTATAGCCCATTAATATTCTATGAATTCCACCATTAATAACAGTGTTTGGAGCTACGTATTAGATGAATACGCATATATTAGTATGGAGAGCAGTTCTATCTATCATTGAGAGGAATTGTGATTTGAATAATTAATATGTCGATCACAAAAGAATGATTAAGGAAGAATTTAGATCATATAAATCAGAGCAGAAATTTAAAAAAATAAAAAATAAAAAATTAAGAGAAGTATCTTATCCTCAATTTAGAGCAGCAACTCGGAAGATTAATTCAGAACAGCAGGACAAAAATCTATCTATTATTCAATTAATCAGTTCAAGGCAGAATTCCCGGAATACACTCAGCAGTACATATAATTCATTCAATTAATTCCTAAGAACATTCAAATATTATTCAAGGGATTGATTGTCAGTCCATCAAGAAATATCAATCAGCACTAAGCAAGCAAATTCATCAATCAGTTAGTTCAAATTGGAGGAAGAGTCTTGTAGGAGTTGGAAGGATGTAATCCTTTCATGCTCTTTGGCTACGATTTGGAAGGCACAAGGACCCTTTCATGCTCTGGGGCTAGGACTTGAAAGGTACAGGAGCCTTTCCATGCTCCGAGCAAGTTGATTCGCAAAGAATTCACTAATTGATTGATTTGAGGATTGTGCTTTGATTTGTTGATTTGATTATTATCTTGAATTTCTAATGAAGTCATTAAAAGGCATATAAGGAATAGAACAATATCAACTAAGCACCTTGATTTGTATCAATGGAAAGAAAGATTATTGGTACAAATTGAATGAATTAACTAATCGATGGTTTAATGATAAGCTGAAGAAATCAGTAAAGCAGCAAGGAATCTCTTAATTATATTGATTTAAATATATTGATGATTAGTAGCAACACAAGTATAATCAATGTTGTTATGCCTCAAGTTGACAGCGAATAGAATTTGTGGAGAGTGATTATAACAAATGTGCAAATGTCGATATATTATGAAGAGGCATGAATTAGATACGGTTATGTAGCTATTGTGTTAAGGATTCTAATTGACAACTCTTGAGCACTGGATTTTAAAATATCAACATCTCCTGTAGTTTTGAACCTGCAACCTTGTCAGTTACTGTTCTCATAGCAATTTTTCATAATGATTGATATGCTTCGATGGCCATTGACACGCTCTTCCAAATCTCTGACTTTGGCACCATCAGAGAAGCCACCATAGTTGCAGTAATAAACATTCAGATCAGAGACAACACACATGTGTTGCAAGGTTACAATTCTACACCATATTGCTACTGACATACTTCTACATTGGATATATTAAAAATAAAAATTCAAGATGATTCGAAGGGGAAATATGTTAATGCCCTAAGGCACAAGTAATGCTCGAAGATAGTGTTTCCAAACCGAGGATATCAAGATATAAATAATGTATGAAGCCAACATCTAATCGCTAGCCATCACAAAAGATGTGATTAGGAAAGGAGGAAATTAATGTAAGGATCAAAATGAAACCAATATGCTATGAAGAAGGATGATGGGTACGAGTTAATGGGCTCTTACGAAAGGAAACACTTGAAATTTTATAAAAGATAATTAATTCATGTTTTATTTGAATTTGAAGTTTGTAATTCATTAAATAATAAATGTTGTATGCTTCCATCATTTTATGCTTGAAATAGTTTAGCCTTATGAACTATTCGTAGTCTATCTCTGACATATTTTTCAGGATGAAAACATGTGAATTCCAGATTTAGAGGGAGACTGGCATCTTCAGGAAGGTCAAGAATTTGATGAGCTTGAGTCTCAAAAGAAAACAAATGATTCAGTCAACTTGTGACAAACTTGATCATATTGATTGAGAGGGAGATCACAGCTGAAGGTGAAACAAATCTGAGATTATAGTAGTGGGAACTTGTGGATAGAATCACCGATGAGATGCACGTGGATAGAATACTAGAGGTCTTTATTATCTTCCCTCAAGTCCAAGAGGGAGTGTTAATATTGTGGACTTGAAAAGATCAAAATGCATCTTATACCTTCGTGACAGATGGAGAAGTTAAAAGATATGCATTAGTGGACATTCGAGGATCTTGATTCAGAGGGAGTAGACCATGTTTTGTTGGTTCTCTAGTAATCAAGAAATTATAGCAGACAATTATGGTTATCACCATGTGAGAAGGTTATATGTCAGAAAAAGAAGCTAGAAGATCAAATTAAGTTGGCACCCCAGGGTCTTGGTCATACAAATTCAGAGGGAGTATAACATGTCAAGATGGTGTATACTTTGTAATCTCAAGACTATGAGATCGTGCAAACAAATGTAATTCAGTGGAGGTACATCCTCACTAAAGAAACAAACAACCGATACTCTTACCAAGAGTCTTGCTAGAAAAAGATTGTGTACCTTCAGATAACCTTGGTATGCTAAGGAATAAAGCCTTATTAGGTGAAAAGAAGGTATCCTGAATGCTATGTTATTACTTCTTGTGCAATAACTATATCGTGGTTAGACAACATTAAGTTGTTGGTTTTAAATTGTCATGATTGAGAGTTTGACTTGAATTTTTTTATAATTCTTGTCTTTGATAGACAATTCTAAGGTGGAAGTCTTGATTTCCACTCTCTGGATGAGCCAGAGTGGATCCACCCTTTGAGAAGAGTCAAGGTGACTTTATGGGTTTTTATTCATGAATAAATATAAAATGTATATTGCAATATTGTGTAAAAATGATCATTTGTGTGTGGGTTAACATTTCAAGGTGACGATCTTGTAAATAGTTAACCAAAGTGTCAAGATAGACTACTTAAGTGTGTGTCCCGACTGTGCGGAGATCTTGACTCTTGTTATTACTGGTTGTGTAATAACGAAACCATATCATGATAGACTACTTAATTGTGTGTCCCGACTGTGCGGAGATCATGATATTCAAGTCTATTTTCATGACGAGACTACATTAACTTGTGTGTCCCGAAATGGCGGATGTCATGATAGACTTTTGATATTTAATACTCACTTGCTAAGAGGGAGTGTTAAGATATAGCTTCATTCGTGTGTGTGTGTGTGTGTGTATATATATATATATATATATATATATATATAATGAAGAGTTGTGATATTTATATTATACTATTATCATTATCATATTATTAATATAGTAATGATAATATTATAATGCAATGATATATATTATATTATTGTCATTATTATAGTTAATTATATATTTATGTTAATTATGGTTATAGTAGACAATTATGGCTATTACCATAACTGTCATATTATGGTCATGACTCTTCAAGACGTGACTATTCAAAAGATATAAATATATATCAATGGTTGGTGAAAAGATCAATCACAATGGTAATCTATTTCACTACAGCACTCAGATATATTCTCTATAGGACGCTCCAGATTACATAACACAATTTTTCCTATATAAACCCCCACTTCTTTCCCCACAAAACCCCCTGTCCCCTATTTAGGCAGTATATTGCCCCTTTTTTTTTCCATTTTAAACCCCCCAATATGAACACACATGGTATTGTATTTCCCATTTAATGAAGACCCCATGGGGTGTAACAATTAGATTACAAGGTATCATAAGGCACAAAAGAGCTAAAAATGATCTATAAGAAAGCACATTAAAGTAGGTTTTAAATAGATTGTGAAATTCTAAAGATATACAATTTGTAACATAGATAAGTGCACCAAGGTGGTGAACAAAAAGAGGGGTATAAATGGCCACATATATTTGAAATCAACTAAAACTAGAACTTGGAGAAGCAGTTTAAGATTTGTACACTCAAAATTTGAAGATACCAAAATAATAATAATTGTAGTACTTTTAATCCAATTTCTAAACTACTAATCTTTTTTCAAAAATGGATAAGATAAAGAGGGTCAAATCCTTCCTACAAACAAAAGTGTTCTTTCTTTTTTAGCAACATATAACATAGTGATTGACGTATGGGTAAAAAAAGTTAAAGTTACATCTAGTATTTTGAATAACCCTTTGGTAGAAAGATAGTTAAGAGTAAGCACTAGAAGTTGTGTAATTTTTTGTGAAGTATTATTTTTATGATTTTTCAAAGTGGATGCATCTTGAAAATCAGATGCCTATTTTTGTGGGTCACATAACTTGCACCAAAATAATTGAAAATGCAATTATTATTTTTTAAAATTGTAAAGTGTAAAGTCTAGAACAATAATATACTTCTTTTTTTTAATTTTGACAAGTAGATCAAAAGTTATTTAAAAATAGTACACATGAGAACTATAGAAACATTGATAAAAGAAATATAAAATAATATGTTAATGTTGTTCAAATATATAAAAAAGGGAAAGATTAGAAAGATTAAAAGATGTGTGAAATTATGGTGGCAATTTTACAAATACCCAATTGATAATGTGTAAACTCAATGATAAGAAAGTCGAGAAACAATATTCGAAGATGAAAATAAGTAAAAAGGAGGAATATGAAGCTCCCAAGCGCCAGTCCTATCATCCAATCCTAATTGCAAGCCTTAACATGTATGCATGAAAACTTGGACATGGTTATAATTCAAAAAAATCCAATCAAATTTTTATATGTAAGAACCCTAATCAATATTTTATATGTTAAAAGCTCGATCAAGTTTTTATGCGTAAAAAACTCGTATGTGTTTGTTTAACATAAATTCATACATACATAGAAAAAAGGAGTCAATTCATGATCAAGTTTGCAACGTAATAAACATGAAGAGCTTAACTAAAGTATAATAAAAACTATATAAAAAGACAAAAGTTAGGTGCATTAATATTTGGACTCAACAAAAGATAATCTTGCATTGGAAGAAGTACATGTTGAAAATTGCAATGCTCATACAAGTAGTTTTATCCTTACAAGAAAAATCTAAGAGCAAAGTATTATTGGCTTAAAATGGAATGTGACACTTGTGATTATTGTTGCCTAACATATTTGTATTTTTAAACAATTATTACTTATGACTCTATTTTGCTAAAAAATAAAAATAAATTATTAATAAATAGTTGGGTAAATTATTGTTTATCTTCCCTCTAAATTATAATAAGGTACAACTCCCTTTTATGATCAATTTATTTTATGTTTTAAAGGTTTTAAATATGGGGACATATACTTTTAACCAAAAAGTAGAAAAGGAAAACTAACATCTTTGCATAGCCATGACACAAATTCAATTCTGAGATTTGATACAATTAAAAGATTTCAAAATAACCACTCAACACACAAGTATCTAAATCAAATATTTTAAGTAAAATTAATTTCACAAAGCATCCCAACACAAAGATTGAAATACAAGAGAATGATGTATAACTTTTAATTGAAATCTATCCAAACTATATTGAAAGGAAATGAATGTTAAGTAAATGGATATCACATTTACACATAATTTAATACCCAGATATTCACTAAAGCACATAGACTTATGTATAGATATCAGAGAATGGCATTTAAAAGAATATGCACACAGACTTATATATAAATATCAAAGCATGTCATTCAAATTCAAATGCACACAACTTATATATAGATATCAAAACATGACATTCAAATTGACGTGCACACAAACTTATGAATCCTCTCATCAAATAGGCAAAATATAATGTGTTCCTTCTCTTAAGTATATCCCACTAACACACTACAATGTGTTGGGGATCAAAATTTTAGACCCTTAAAATGTCCTTTCAATATATATTTAAAGACATTCAAATGTAATTGCAATGAGAGTCTTGAAGCTAATTCTTTAAAAGAACCATAGTTAAAACTTTAATACATTTCAAACTTTGCAAACTTTTAAATATAAAAAATAAACATGCAGCAATTATTGAAGTGGTGGATCCTATGGGCCTATGTTTGCTTCATCCCTCCCTCTATATATCTCTCTCTTCCTCACTCTCTCCCCCATCTCTCTTTACGAGATAGATCTGTAGTGAGGGAAGGAGAGAGAGAGAGAGAGAGAGAGAGAGAGAGAGAGAGAGAGAGAGAGAGAGATAAGTAGATAGAGGAGGAGGGATAAAAAGAGAGATGCAAAGAAGTGAAATAGAGGTAATATAGAGAGAAGTGGAAAGGAAAGGAGCGGGGAGGGAGAAAAATAGAAGTCGGTAGGAAAAGTTATGTAGAGAGAGGGAGAGGGAGAGGGAGGGGGAGAGGGAGATAGGAGATATAAGTAAGTAGAGAGGGATATTGAAAAAGAGAGAGTAAGAGGAAATAAGATAGTGAACTAGGGTGAGATAGGGAGGTAGCGAGAGGTATGTATAGACAATGGTATCTCCTAGTGGGAGATAGGAAGGGAGGAGAAAGAGGTAGGTAGGTAGAGGTATGCACATACCTCTATATGTGTGCTAAAATGTTGTCACACTTCTATGAATCCTTACATGCAAGAAAATTCAAGAATGAGCCCTCACAAATCGATCCATAGCTCTCTATGCATGGAGTTGCAAGATTTGTAAAATTGCTCTCAGCTAGAGCTATAAACTCATGACCTTGCTAGTCAACCACACAATGAGAGATTCCAAATGAATGCAATGATATGCAAATCTATATGAGAATGCAAATTAATCTTATGAGAATGAAGATGAAATTAAGCTATGAAAATGGAAATGAAAGAGTTACAAACCCTCTAATTAAACTATGTGAGATTAATCTAAAATATGAAAGGAAATGATACCATGATAATGCAACTATGATGCAAGCTAGGATGTGATGTAGATGCAAGATGAATGCCAATGATGCTCCAAATCTTTAAAACTTGATGCAAGAATATCTCCAAAAGCTTCAATGACTTAGAAAACCTGTAGCATAATAATTCAAGTATGTATGGTGTGTGCAAATGAGGAAGAGAGCTCTTCTTTTATAGGAAGTGAAAAATAATGGACCATGGAAATTAAGAGGCAAAAGACTTAATCAACGATGGAGAAAAAAAGACGCTTGATCCTTGTGCACAAATATCCTCCAATAGGAAAATAGGAGTTGACTTTATGTCTATATGAGACAAAAAGTGCTTTTTCACTTTTTATAAAATAAGAATAAATGTTTTATTTGTGCAACTTAAGATAAGAGGAAAAGTGGAGATTTTTTATTTAAATAAAAGGGGAGGAAATTTCTTTTAATTAAATAAAAGCTTAGGATAAAGTGATTTTATTATTTAATTAAAAGAGATTTTTAATTAATTAAAAGAGAACGTATTCTCTTAATTAAATAAGATTTTTATTTTTATTTCTTTTAAATTAAATAAGACTCAAACTTTAGGAAATATCGAATTGATTATGATTTGATCAAGAAAATTGATATAATTGATATTGTTGATATTTGAAAATATTGATTCAGGGATTTGATAAATTGCAGAAATGGGGCCCAAAGTCTAGGCGACCATTTTAGGGTGCATACATTCGCCCCTCTTTGACTAATGTGTGATCATTCTGGGAACACATGCAGTCAAAGAAGAATTGAAATGTGAGATCGATTTGGGATCACAAAACAACCCAGATGTGTGTTCGACGGATGGGAACACATCGGGACAAGCATAAACAACAGCTGAAAGATAAGACCAACACCGTCGCTGTTAGGTGCAAATCAAGCCTTAGACAAAACTATCACCGTCACTGCTAGGCAATAATCAAGTCTAAAAAATAGGAGATAAAAATTGAAAGACAAAATCACCATCATCGCTACTAGGTGATAATCAAGTCTAAAAATAAGAATCTCAAGCTGAGCTGAATGATAAAGCTGAATCAAAGATTAAAGTTGATAGGTACTGCCCCCTCGGAATCAAAATTGAAATCAGGTAGAGGAGAACAACAATCTGATAAACTTGATCAAGTCACAATAAATCATAATCGAAGGATGGAGCATGATAGGATAACCATCAAACAGTGAAGATATGCCCCAGGTTGACGAGGTTTGACTGAAAAAGATATAAGATAAAGATTAAGTCAAACCTTAGAGAGAGGAAGCGAAAGGGGTGAATGAAAGACTAGAAGTTTGGAAGACATGGAAAGGAAGAAATTCCATCAAAGATCGAAGAATTATGCCTCAAAAGGTTAGTCAACTTCGTAGAAGAATGAGAAAGCTTGGAAACACGACTCAGATTTCAATTTTGAGTCCGAAAATGGATAGAAAATGATGTGATATGAAAGACCATAAATGAAAGATATGATCAAGAAGAATCAGAAAATGAGCACAGTTGACCAACTAGTCTGTAAATGATAAAAATGAGAGCTCTCTCCATATGCAAGATGCAAAAACTAAACTATGATGAACCTAAGAATGCAAGCTACTATGAAAGTGGTTGACTTGCAAGGTCACAATACCTATAGACATCTAATTATCATCATTGAGCGTTATTGGTAGCGTCGCAAGATCATACAATGCACACTAGCATAACTATGTGGATATGAATATGATCTTTATCAAATAGAAATGTGGAAATCCCACCTAGGCATCAAAGACATGGAGGTCAAGATGACTAATGCAGTGAGATTACCTAAGTTTGATATGGCAAGATTATGCTTGTATCAAGACACATGAAAGTCAGGATAACTAGAAGCATGCACTCACAAAACAGTCAAGGATAATACCTTGTCAATCCATAGTGTCAAGTAAGACCAGCATAAATGCTCATGACAGTTAGGATCAACAAAATATACCCACAGCTAGATAAAGAAATAAAACATGTTCTCATACCCTCAGTCTTCTAGCTATGCATCATCAAAAACTTCTCAGGGAGAGACCACTCATCAAAGAAATCTTCATAGACAGCACACAAAGAAAAATAAAGTCACCATATCTCAAGCGAATTGATTGTTTAAGTGCGTGTGTGTTGGTCATAGAGTCAGACTCTGATTATTGCATCTGCAAATGAGAAATATCACATCATACTAGACTATTGGGTAAGACATCTGATAAGTGTTAAGAAACACTCGACGCAAGGGTAGTGTTGAAAAACACTGTTTGGGGTGGTGTTGAAAAACACCTATTGTGAAATGCTCCAAGAGACAAACACACCTAAAGGACCAATGCTAACAATTATGCCCCCTAGACAAAGACAAAGACCAATTCCAGACCAAGGCAAATAAGGTCAAGGCATGATGGAAAGTGGCTAAGTGTCGAGGACGCATGCTAACAAATAGGGGTGCAAAGGCCTTAAGTAGCGCCTGTTTCCAGGTTTTCACCACTTGGATTTATTGCAATTTTTTCTTTTCTTTTTTTTGTATTTTTGCTGCCAAGGCGCCTGTTTCTAGGTTTTTACCAAGGCAATTTTTCTTTTTCTTTTTGAATTTTTGAATTTTTTGATCTTTTTAATATTTTTTAAGGACTTTTTATGCTTTTTAGGATTTTTTCAGCATAATATATGAATTTTTTTGGTATTTTTTTAGGATCAATAAGATATATACAAAGGATGCCCCCAGATAGAAATGGGCATCAAGGATAGAACTTCTTTAGGTGCAAAATATTGATGGGCTCAGGGAGTTGTTCTCCATCTTCATTCGACAGTAAATATGCACCTGTACCAAAAGCTGTTGTAATAATGTACTCTTAAGTACTTGCTTAGTAAGGCTGCCCTCACGGGTAGACTTGCTAAGTGGATGATGGTTTTATCTGAGTTTGATATAGAGTACATTGAGAGAAAGGCCATAAAAGGGAAAGCTATTGCTGATCAGTTAGCTAATTTTCCAGTCAAGGATAGTGTGCCTATTCAGGTAGAGTTCCCAGATGAACACATTCTATACATGACCACTCACACTTGGAAGATGTTCTTTGATGGTTCCAACATGCAAAATGGATCAGGTGCAGGAGTATTGTTTGTTTCTCCTCATGGGTAATCATATTTGTCATAGGTTGGAAACTCAACTTTCTTAGGAAACTCAACCAACACCACACTCTTGTCAATAGGATTGGGACAAATAGAATCCAAGTTGAAAGTACTCTTAGGAGCCCTCATGTTGTCCACATCTATTTGCAATTGTTTGATCACTTCATTTGTGGATGGGTCTTGCTTCTTTACCTTTCTATCCACATCAAAATCAAAGGGAACTCTTGCACCCTTATTAATTAGACTTTCTAAGAATTGATCTTTATTCTGTTCCACATACCTTTCGACGTAGGCTTGAAATGAAGGTTCTTGTTGAATAGCCATGAAGTCTATATGATCGAAGTTGGCATAACTTCCTCCATGTTGTGAGACATGATGTGCTTGTTGGGAGGGTTGCTTTGAAAGTCTAGGAGGTGACTGTCTCCTATGGTGATCATATCTTGAAGTCCTTCTACCTCTAGGACTTGGGGATCTTGAGGGCGTCTTTGACCTTCTTCTAGGACTTGGTGAGGGAGTAGACAGGGTGAGTGGGTCCCACTATTAGTACCCCTCCCATTGAATCATTTTTGGAGTTGTTGTGCATAGAGTCTATCTTCTTCTTCTTGAGCGACTCTTTTTCTTATGTCCAATAATGCACGTTCCTCTTCCTCTAGTTGGCTAAATTTGTCCCTTTTAGCAGCTTGTTCATCCAAATAAGCTTGCTTCTCCCTTTCAATGCTCTTCAATCTTGTATTTTCATATCAAGAGGTATCTCTAAGTGGAGAAGGTTTCCTTGACTGTCTGATTGCATTGGCTGCATTGATGTGGTGGTCACTAGACTCATTGTTTTGGTCTTCGTGTTGTGACCCTGAATCTGAGTGAGTTTGTTGGTGATGTCTCTCAGCTTGTTGGTGAGCATCAAGAT
Organism: Chamaecyparis obtusa; assembly: GCA_027943335.1. Taxonomy (NCBI): domain Eukaryota; kingdom Viridiplantae; phylum Streptophyta; class Pinopsida; order Cupressales; family Cupressaceae; genus Chamaecyparis; species Chamaecyparis obtusa. Next base: position 151,068 of record BSBK01007261.1, read on the forward strand.
ACCTTGTGTTGATCAGGGGTGATCCAAGTGGACTAGCATATGCAGACCCAGCAGACATCATGTTACCCCTATGCCGTTGAAATATGTCATCAAGAGTCTAGTTCATTGCTTCTCTTTGTTGTCGAGTGAAGGTGTAACTCATCTCCATACTTGATGAAATGGGTGCTAAAGAGGTACTCACTTCACTAGGATTACCTTTTAGATTAAAACAAATCTCAGATTCACTCTTAGGAGATTGATCAAAAAAAGGGTCCTTTTCCCTTACGCTGTTGATGAGTCTTAACTGGTGGTAACTGGTTAAAGATAACAGGGGATCACTTCCCTTGATTGACTTGGTACCTTGTTGTAACTGACATGAAAGAAAGAGATTCTTAATGATAGGGTGACCTCACAAAGTGTCAACACCAAACTAGGATAATCAAAGTTCTCTATTGTCCAAAATGAAATGAAAAGATAGAAATAAAGGGGCTTTACCAACACTGTCAAAGAGGTGCTAAAATCAAAGGATGAATATCCTTGCACTTTTGAATTAGGAGGTTGGACTAGGCCAAAATATAATTGAAATTGATTAAATGAAAGTGATTTGGACAATAAGAGCACTAAAATTCTCCAAGAATGTAGCTAACAATTCTAGAGATAAGCTTTCTCACCAAGAATAACCTTCTAACCTGACAACTATTTCCAAAGTGGCCTTGTAAACCAATTGATGCTATTCCTAGAGGGCAAAAACTAGAGATTTAAAGTCAAAACAAGTCTCTAATGTCAGGATAGAAAATCAAGCAAGCTGTAAAAAAGTCAAGTGTTTCAACTCAAGAACTCAGTTTGTTTCAAAAGATCAAGTAAGTACATCAATAGATTTTCATCATTGAACAGGCACATAAGACAACAATCAAGGAGTTCAAGCAAATAGTCTTTAAACAATGAGCAAGGGGCAAAGCAACCTTGCGCATGAACAAGTATAGTGACTTAGTATTTCTACTCCTTAAAGGTTCTACTTGTGTATGTTCTTGACAATGTTTTAGCAGGCACTTAGAACACAACAACACCTTATCAAGTTGTCTACAAGGATATACATGACTTTCTAAAAGGAGTCCTTGATATACGCACGGTACGTGAGGCCCAAATCTATAGATGAGAAAAATCCAAAATCACACAGCCGAGGGGAGACGGTAACCCAAATCTCCTCATTCACTTCTCAAAGGTATAAAGTTCTTTGAGGCTTAGCCAAGAGTGATATCAAACTCAATTCCCAAGAGAGGTGTCTTTGGATTCACCTCCTGATATTTATACTCCACCAGAACACAGGAGTTAAGGTCGTCCCTTAAGGTGGTGTGTCCCCAAGCAGGCCTTCTAAAATAAAAACTAAGTAATTCACTATCAAAACTATTTAGAGCACTAAAGGTGGAACACTTAACTCTTCAAGTAAATGTAAAGTGAGTCCAAAAGTGGGACACTTAACCCTTCAAGTGAATGCGAAGCAAGTCCAAAAGTGGAACATTTAACCCTTTAAGATAATGTGAAGCGAGTCCAAAAGTGGAACATTTAACTCTTTAAGAGAATGTGAAGCAAGTCCAAAAGTGGAACATTTAACCTTTCAAGAGAATGTGAACTGAGTCCAAAAGTGGAACATTTAACCCTTCAAGAGAATGTGAAGTGAGTCCAAAAAGTGGAACACTTAACCCTTCACACAAACTCAAAGTGAGTCCAAAAGTGGAACATTTAACTCTTCACACCAACTCAAAGTGAGTCCAAAAGTGGAACATTTAACTCTTCACACCAACTCAAAGTGAGTCCAAAAGTGGAACATTTAACTCCTCACATCAACTCAAAGTGAGCCCAAAAGTGGAACATTTAACTCCTCACATCAACTCAAAGTGAATCCACACTTTCGAAAACAAGTGAGTTCCAAAAAGCACAAAAGGGTTTCCTAGTGGAGCAATTAACGCTTCTTTCCTGTAGACCCCTCCCCTTTAATGTGGTGTTGATCTTGCAACCACGGGGCAAAAATGAGGGGTCGGCGGATTAGTGAGTCCAATAACCCAAGATAGCAATCTAGATCAATCACAAGTAATCTAAAGTTGCTAATCAATACTACTCACAAATGACAAAGGGTTGAATCAATGAAATATTTAACTTTCCAAGCAAACATAGAGTGAGTCCACAAAGTGGTGCATTTAACTCCCTATGTAAACAAGAAATGAATCCATGCCCTCAATCACTCAATGAGATATTTGATATTGGAACCAAGAATTACTTAAAGTTTAAACACAAGCATTCACTTACACAAATTTGTATGAAAGCAAATCTATGTTCATTCATTTCCCATTAAGAGCATCAATTGAAATGTGTTCTATGAAAGCATGTAAACACTCAAGCCAAACACATGAGAGGTTCAATTTTAATCTCAAAATCCAAATGTTGTAGAGATGGAACAAAGTACCTCAAGTCCAATGCTTTGTTTTAAACATTTTCCATGAAAGCAAGAGCACCTTCAAATGAACAAGACAAGAAAACAAGCAAACAAGATATGCAATGTATATCTAACTTATGCAAACCCTAAGGTTAGATCTGAAAATAATTATTAGAAGCAATGATAACCATGAAATAATCCAAATGATAACTCATATCATGCAATGAACAATGAAAAATAAGTGCATACCCATCACAAAATTTTATTTTTTTTGCATTTGACCTAGTCAACAAGATCTAATTTTTACCACATAAATTCGGACCCCAAACCCAAAATATAAAAAAAAGATCTCTATCAAAAAATAGAGAGCTTTCCAAAAATGTAAAAATTTCAGAAAAATCTTTTCATTTGTGCCCTAGAGACCCATTTTATCAAAATAGACCAATTTTTATAAATTGACCAAATGAGTTATGATATGATTTCTAAATTAAAAACATAGTGAATGGACCCCCTATAGAATTCCAATAAATTTCCAGAAATATAAAAATTTCTAAAAAATACGCTGATTTGTGCCAAAAATTGATTTTTTATGAAAAATCAAGAAAAAATCATAAAAAATACAAATCCCCTCCGAAAATTTTGAAACTTTTTTTGGAGCTTCTTTGATATGTCGCCAACTTGAAAAAAAAATTTCAGACCAAAATACCAAGCTCCTTTGGAGATATGATCAAATCTTTAAAATCTAGGGTTTTTCATCTCCAAACAAATCTGCACAAGGGTTAGCTCCAAAAATAATCAAAACCAGCATGCAAGAGGTGGGTTGCCCCATGGTGGGCACCAAAAATGAGTGCTAAAATGTTTTCACACTTCTATGAATCCTTACATGCAAGAAAACTCAAGAATGAGCCATCACAAATCGATCCATAGCTCTTTATGCATGGAGTTGCAAGATTTGTAAAATTGCTCTCAGCTAGAGCTATAAACTCATGACCTTGCTAGTCAACCACACAATGAGAGATTCCAAATGAATGCAATGCTATGCAAATCTATATGAGAATGCAAATTAATCTTATGAGAATGAAGATGAAATTAAGCTATGAAAATGGAAATGAAAGAGTTACAAACCCTCTAATTAAACTATGTGAGATTAATCTAAAATATGAAAGGAAATGATACCATGATAATGCAACTATGATGCAAGCTAGGATGTGATGTAGATGCAAGATGAATGTCAATGATGCTCCAAATCTTTAAAACTTGATGCAAGAATATCTCCAAAAGCTTCAATGACTTAGAAAACCTGTAGCATAACAATTCAAGTATGTATGGTGTGTGCAAGTGAGGAAGAGAGCTCTTCTTTTATAGGAAGTGAAAAACAATGGACCATGGAGATTAAGAGGCAAAAGACTTAATCAACGATGGAGAAAAAAAAAAGCTTGATCCTTGTACACAAATATCTTCCAATAGGAAAATAGGAGTTGACTTTATGTCCATGTGAGACAAAAAGTGCTTTTTCACTTTTTATAAAATAAGAATAAATGTTTTATTTGTGCAACTTAGGATAAGAGGAAAAGTGGAGATTTTTTATTTAAATAAAAGGGGAGGAAATTCTTTTTAATTAAATAAAGGTTTAGGATAAAGTGATTTTATTATTTAATTAAAAGAGATTTTTAATTAATTAAAAGAGAACATATTCTCTTAATTAAATAAGATTTTTATTTTTATTTCTTTTAAATTAAATAAGACTCAAACTTTAGGAAATATCGAATTGATTATGATTTGATCAAGAAAATTGATATAATTGATATTGTTGATATTTGAAAATATTGATTCAGGGATTTGATAAATTGCCGAAATGGGGCCCAAAGTCTAGGCGACCATTTTAGGGTGCATACACTATATGCCTCTCTTCCTACACTTGTCTCCCTCATTCCCTCACTTCTTCTCCCTATCTTAAGGTTATTTCTCCCCTCTCTTCCTCCTACTCCTTACACATCTCTCCCACTTTCTACTTTTCTCTCTATCTCACTCTAGTTCTCTCTACCAACGTCTCTTTCCCTCTTTACTTATCTTTGTTTTCTCACTCCCTCTTTTTCTCTCTCTCCCTTCTTCCCTCATTACATCTCTCTTTCTCACCGCTTTCACCCTCTCCCCTATCTCTCTTTCTACACATGTCTCTTTACATACCTCTCTATCCATGCATCTCTTTATTAAGGTTTACATAGATATGAGCGATAAACAATATTAAGATAATGTGGAAATAGAGAAGTCACAAAAAAACAAATAACACAATTATTTAACGTGGTTTACTCAATATGGGCTACATCCACCAGAGAAACAATGGTCCACTAATTTTAGTATCCAACAAAGAATAAAAATACAATCTAATCATTTCACATTACATCACCACTTATTTATAGGCCTTTCAGATAATTTACCAATGTTGATTAACAAATTAACCCTAAAAATACTTGACAAGTTAACCTAGGGAAAAGCTTGATGAGTTAAACAAAAATGCTTGACGAATTAACCAAAAATGAGAGTGTACAATACTTTCTTGAACAGTCACCACAAACCAATAATCTCCCACTTGGAGACTGGTCAAGCTTCACAGTAAATAATATCCCACTTGGAGATTGATCTTGTAGCAATACCACTACCCCTGAAGCTCCCACTAGATTGACGCACCTAGAATTGATTGTTTCTCGCTTCCACTAGGATCAAGCTTGAAGACCAATAGAAACTAAGAAATAATTCAGTTTCTCTTGAGTTACTACCTTTGTCAACATACTTGCAAGATTCTTGCTAGTATGTATCTTCTCCAACATCAACTATACATCCTCTAAAACTGAGCATATGAAATGATACTGAAATTGGATGTGTTTGGTCTTAGAGTGATTGGTTGAGTTCTTTGCAAGGTTAATTGCACTCTAAATGTCACTATACAACCTACTATTCTCTTGTGTCTTGCCCAATTCCTCCATAAACCTTTGTAACCAAATTATCTCCTTACTAGCCTCTACAGAAGAAACATATTTTGTTTCCATGGTTGAAAGTGATACAACCTTTTGCAATCTGGAAATCCAATTGATTGTTGTACTACCTATAGTAAAAACATACCCTATATTGCCCCTCCTACTATTAATATCCCCTCTTGAATATGAATCAACATAGCCTTGTAAAGTGGAGTGTGAGCCTCCAAACCATAAATATTGGCTTATTGTACCTCTCAAATACCTAAGAATCCACTTTACTACATTCTAATGTTCTTTTTCAAGGATTCTTCATATACCTACTCACAACTCCCACTACACATGCAATATTTGACCTTGTACACACCATGGCATACATCAAGTTGCCAATTGCTAAAGAGTATGGAACCTCAGAGATGTAATCCATCTCTTCCCGTGTCTTGGGGCTCATATCTTTGGACATTTTAAAATGACTAGGAAAAGGTGAAATAAATGGTTTTGCAACTTGCATCTAAAATTTGTTCAACACCTTTTCTATGTAATCACTCTAAGACAATGTCAATGTGTGATTTTTTATGTCCCTAGCTATTCTCATACCAAGGATTTGTTTTGTTGCACCCAAATCCTTCATAGAAAATAACTATGATAATTTATATTTAAGGTCATTTATATGTTGCATATTAGACCCGACACCAAGCATATCATCAACATATAATAACAAGATAATATAGCTACCAGTATCTAATCTCTCAAAATAAACACAATGATCATAATGACATTTTTGTAACCTTGTTCAGCCATAAAACTATATAATTTCAAATACCATTGTTGGGGTGCTTTTTTCAGCCCATACAAGCTCTTCTTCAACCTGCACACTAAGTCTTTTTAACCTTTGACCTCATATCCTTATGGTTGTTTCATATAAATATATTCCTCCAAATAAAAGTTGGGCTCATTAATGTTTGGACTCAACAAAAGCTAATCTTGCATTGGAAGAAGTACATGTTGAAAATTGCAATGCTCGTACAAGTAGTTTTGTCCTTACAAAAAAAATCTAAGAGCAAAGTATTATTGGCTTAAAATGGAATGTGACACTTGTGATTATTGTTGCCTAACATATTTGTCTTTTTAAACAATTATTAATTATGACTCTATTTTGCTAAAAAATAAAAATAAATTATTAACAAATAGTTGGGTAAATTATTGTTTATCTTCCCTCTAAATTATAATAAGGTACAACTCCCTTTTATGATCAATTTATTTTATGTTTTAAAGGTTTTAAATATGGGGACATATACTTTTAACCAAAAAGTAGAAAAGGAAAACTAACATCTTTGCATAGCCATGACACAAATGCAACTCTGAGATTTGATACAATTAAAAGATTTCAAAATAACCACTCAACACACAAGTTTCTAAATCACATATTTTAAGTAAAATTAATTTCACAAAGCATCCCAACACAAAGATTGAAATACAAGAGAATGATGTATAACTTTTAATTGAAATCTATCCAAACTATATTGAAAGGAAATGAATGTTAAGTAAATGGATATCACATTTACACATAATTTAATACCCAGATATTCACTAAAGCACATAGACTTATGTATAGATATTAGAGAATGACATTTAAAAGCACATGCACACAGACTTATATATAAATATCAAATCATGTCATTCAAATTCAAATGTACACAACTTATATATAGATATCAAAACATGACATTCAAATTGACGTGCACACAAACTTATGAATCCTCTCATAAAATAGGAAAAATTTAATGTGTTCCTTCTCTTAAGTGTATCCCACTAACACACTACAATGTGTTGGGGATCAAAATTTTAGACCCTTAAAATGTCCTTTCAATATATATTTAAAGACATTCAAATGTAACTGCAATGAGAGTCTTGAAGCTAATTCTTTAAAAGAACCATAGTTAAAATTTTAATACATTTCAAACTTTGAAAACTTTTAAATACAAAAAATAAACATGCAGCAATTATTGAAGTGGTGTGTCCTTTGGGCCCATGTTAGCTTCATCCCTCCCTCTATATACCTCTCTCTTCCTCACTCTCTCCTTCATCTCTCTTTACGAGAGAGAGAGAGAGAGAGAGAGAGAGAGAGAGAGAGAGAGAGAGAGAGAGAGAGAGATGCAAAGAAATGAAATAAAGGTAATATAAAGAGAAGTGGAAAGGAAAGGAGGGAGTAGAAGTGGGCAAGAAAATTTATGTAGACAGAGGGAGAGGGAGAGGGAGATAAGAGATATAAGTAAGTAGAGAGGGATATTGAAAAAGAGAGAGTGATAGAAAATAAGATAGTGAACTAGGGAGAGATGGGGAGGTAGCGAGAGGTGTGTATAGACAATGGTATCTCCTAATGGGAGATAGAAAATGAGATAGGAAGGGAGGAGAGAGAGGTAGGTAGGTAGAGGTATGCACATACCTCTATATACCTCTCTTTACCTACACTTGTCTCCCTCATTCCCTAACTTCTTCTCTCTATCTTAAAGTTCTTTCTCCCCTCTCTTCCTCCTACTCCTTACACATCTCTCCCACTTTCTACTTTTCTCTCTATCTCACTTTAGTTCTCTCTACCAACGTCTCTTTCCCTCTTTACTTATCTTTGTTTTCTCACTCCCTCTTGTTGGAAATATAGATGCAGTAACTAAGAGAGGGGGTGAATCAGTTAACCATAAAAATATTACCACTAATCCCTTAAATATCTTAACAAATTATTTACTGTGCCACTCGGTAAATATACAGAGAAATGCTGAAACTTGATCTTTGAAATGTGTAATAATTAAACTGTTCTTAAGCATTCATCACTGATTAACTTACATGAATAAAGAAAATAACATGAACACAAGAGACACCAGATTTACCATGGAAACCCAATATGGGAAAAACCACCAATGTAACTAGTTACTATTTTTCACTCTTCTGAAGTGATGCCCGGTTAGAAGCCAACCCGGTAAAAGGTTACAAAACACACTGTTAGGTGTGACCTTGTTAGAGGATTTAATCACCCTGCTAGGAGTGGCCTTGTAAGAGGTCTTGAAACAATTCAATAGAACTGTCACCTTGTTAGAGGATTTACAAAATGGTTGTTAAACCAACTCGGTTAAGAGATTTTGATATCACTGCTACAATTGCAAGAGAGTAACAATGAAATGACCTGCAACTAAATTGCTAAATATAGATCTCTATTCTGCTTCACTAGATCCTTACTGATCAAATAAATTTTTGCTGCTCCTCAAGGATATCTGACCATCCTTCAAAATTTGCACATACCTTTCTTCAAAATGATTTCTGCATGCTGTATATCTTTTATTCACCACTTGACCTTCTATATATATATTCCATTTAATTAACATTTAGATTGTCAAGTTGGCACTAATAATTATTATAACAGTCAGCTTGGATAAACAAACTGTAATAACAAAATTCTTTGAAGGGCCGACCTTGCTCGGTAAACATTAATCCTGAAAAGATTTCCTTCGGTGACCGAGGAGGCTCGGTAACCACAGGGAATTCTGCAACATCCTTCGGAGACTGAGAGAGCTCAGTAACCACTAATTTTCCTTCGATAACCGAGGAGGCTTGGTTAACACTGTTACCCTATCATGTTTCCTTTAGACACCCGAGAGAGCTCGGTAGACACAAAAAACTGCCTAGCTGACCGACTGAGCTTGGTAGATACTGAGAACCGCTTAGCTGACCGACTGAACTCAGTAGACACTGAGAATGATAATTGATATGACATTTGTGTGACATCAAAGACAACACATAGCTAATCCAACAATGTCCTTCAGACAATTGTATCCAACAATCTCCCTCTTTGGCATTGATGGCAACACAACATGTCATAGTACAATGAAATTTCATAGAGAAACCTAGAGTAAGAAACATATCCTTAGCTTCATTCTGATTCCCATCATCTTCAAACTTCTTTCTCTGATTGAGAACTCTCCCTCTTAACTTCTCAAATTATTCTTCTTAGAAATTTCTTGAAATGACAGCAAACTCTCCCTCTTTGACAACACATGCCAAAGACAACTTACACAGTTTCGGTAAATATCAATGTACCTTATGTACTGATTCATATGCATTGATTCCCTGACTATGCTACATCAACTGATTGATCTTCAACATGTTCTGGTTGATGCATCACTAAAACTTTATTTAGTGAACCTCGGACAGGGGAGTGACCCCTAACTTGCCTCTTAGATACAAGAATGCATCCTTAGGTAGTGGCTTGGTGAAGATATCTGTAATTTGTTCTTTTATATGAATATATTCCAATCTGATTTCCTTGTCATGCACCAATTCTCTGACAAAGTGATATTTAATTGCAATGTGCTTGGTTTTGGAATGCATTACTGGATTCTTTGAAATATTTATTGCACTTGTATTATCACAAAACATAACAATTGGTTCTTTGATCTCAACCTTCATGCCTTCCAAAAGTTGTTTAAACCATATAATATTAGAGCAGTTTACTACTGCAGCAACATATTCTACTTCTGTTGTGGATTGGGATGTGCAGTTTTGCTTTTTACTAGTCCAAGATATTAACCTCTTGCCAAGAAAGAATGCTCCACCACTTGTACTCTTTCTGTCATCAATGTTTCCTGCCCAATCAGCATCAGTAAACACTTTTAAATCCAGATTGCCTCCAAATTTATACCACAAGCCATAATCTTCAGTTCCCCTTAAATACCTCAAGATTCTTTTGATTGCCATCATCTGATTTTCTCTGGGTTTAGCCGAGAATCTTGCCACTATACCAACTGCCAAGGCAATATCAGGCCTTGTGTGTACTACATACTGTAATTTTCCAATCATTGATCTGTATAAGGTCTGATCTACTTCTTTTGAATCATCATCTTTGGTAAGCTTCAGTCCAGTACACATGGGTGTACCAACTGGTTTTGAATCTTCCATACCAAATTTCTTAAGTATTTCCCTGATATATTTAGACTGAGTAATGTAGATACCATTTTTGTTCTGCTGAATCTGAAGTCCAACAAAGAATTTTATCTGACCAAACATAGACATTTCAAATTCTTTGTTCATATGCTCTGAAAATTCTTTGCACTGATCATCATTTCCTGTAAACATAGTATCATCCACAAATATTTCTGCCAAAATAATTTTGTTTATCTGATCCTTCTTTGATGTATAAATTACTGTTGTCATTAGCTCTTTTGAAATCAATCTAAGTAAGATAGTTATGTAATTTTTCATACCATGCTCTAGGAGCTTGTTTCAGCCCATACAATGCTTTGTGTAATTTGCAGACCATATCCCTTTTGTCTGGATCAATAAAACCTTCAGCTTGCTCAATGTAGACTTCTTCCTCAAGAATACCATTGAGAAAAGTAGATTTTATATCCATCTGATATACCTTAAATCCTTTACGTGCTACATATGCAAGTAAATTCCTCACACCTTCTAATCTTGTAACAGGAGCAAAAGTCTCTCCATAATCTATTCCTTCTTCTTGAGAATATCCTTTACATACCAATCTTGCTTTGTTTCTTGATACTTGACCATCTTCATTCAACTTATTTCTAAATACCCACTTTGTCCCAATTACATTTTTGTCTTTAGGCCTAGGTACAAGAGTCCATGTCTTATTTTTCTCTATTTGCTCTATTTCTTCATTCATAGCCTCAATCCAACTTTCATTTTCCAATGCATCTTTGACATTTTTAGGTTCAAAATCAGCAAATAAACATGTACCTTTTAGTTTACTTCTTGTCATAGTACCATTTGATTTGTTTCCAATAATCTGATCTGGTTTATGATGCTTTCTGATGTACTTGGCTAATACAGGTTCCTTGCTTCCTGAATGAGTTATATTGTCATCTTCTTCATCTTCAGGTTTAGATTGCTCAGGCTCGATAGATACTTGCTCAGTAGCTTCAAACTGAGACTCAGTACTTTGTGACTCGGTCTGAACTTCTTCTTGTGACTTGGTTACTGTACTGGGCTCAGTAGATGTAGTCTCCTTATATGTGTCTGGCAATGTATCAGGTTTGATGTAAACAAATTTTTTGTAGTCCTTTGGTTCCTTTTTGCTTTCTTCTTCAGTCTTTTCTGCAAACTCATCAATTCTCACATGTGCACTTTCTATGATTTTGTGAGTAGACAAATTTAGACATCTATATGCCTTACTTTTGCAAGAATATCCCAAAAATATTCCTTCATCACTTTTTACATCAAATTTTCTTTTTCTAGATTCTTTTAAGATGTAACATTTACTACCAAATACTTTTAGGTAACTTACATTTGGTTTGTAGCCATACCATAGCTCATACGAAGTCTTGAATGTGTCTTTTCTCAGCTATACTCGGTTCAAGGTATGAACTGCAATGCTGATAGCTTCCTTCCAGTATTTCATAGCAATGTTCTTTTCAATCATTAGAGTCCTTGCACAGTCCATGATAGATCTATTCCTTCTTTCGGCTATTCCATTCTGCTCAAGAGTTCTCAGGGCTGATACCTGTCTTTTGATTCCTCTTTCAATGCAAAAATTATTGAATTCATGGGAGATGAATTCACCACCTCTGTCTAATCTCAAGCATTTTATTCTTTTTCATGTTTCCTTTTCTACTCTTGCTAAATACCATTTGAACTTCTCAAATGCTTCAGACTTTTCTCTTAAATACATAACAGTCATCATTCTAGAGTAATCATCAACAAAGAGAATAAAGAATTTTTCTCCGGTATAGCTCTCAATTCCAATAGGTCCACATAAATCAGTATGCACAATTTCCAAAATATCTTCAGACTGATAGTTTTTACTTTTAAAACTAGACTTTCCCATTTTACCAATTTGACAATTCTTGCATAGACCAACATCAGGTTTCTTCAAAGTAGGAATACCTCTTACTTTCTTGAATTTGCTTATTTTCATCATGTTGTCAAAATTTACATGACATAACCTTTTGTGCCATAACCAAATTTCTTCAATTTAAGCAATAAAACATGAGTAATCACCAAGATCAAGATAAAACAGGTTACCTTTGGTTTGTTTGCCTGATCCTATCAATTTTCCTTTGTCATCCAGCAGTCTTGCTTTTCCATTCATGAATTCAACCTTGAATCCAATGTTGATTAGCTTTGCTACACTTAGAAGATTATGCTTTAGTCCTTTGACCCAATATGCATTATCACATATAAGTTCTTTGGTTAATGAAATTCATCCCTTTCCTTTTATACAACAGGGTTCATTGTTTCCAAACCTTACATTACCACCATCAAAGTTTTCAAAGTGTTCAAACTTGGTCCTATCACCAGTCATATGATGTGAGCATCCATTGTCTATAATCCATGTATCATTCTTGCTTATATGAGAGATAAGTGCCATCTCATCTTCATCATTATCAGATTCATCTTTTACAGCAATGAAAACAATTTCTTCTTCACTATCATCCGAATCTTTAGCTAAAAAACATGTTTTCTTACCTTTATCCTTGAATGATTTGAAATTTTTCTTGCCATTGTACTTGTAATTTTTCTTCTCATCTTTGCTTTGCTTGTTTGGACACCTAGCTGCAACATGACCAATTTCTTCACATGAAAAATAGATTAAGGGAGTTTTACCTTTGTATTTTCCTCTGCCTCTTGAATACTTCTTTGCAAGTAATGCTTCAATAACTTCAAGATCGCTATCAGAACTTTCCTCTGATTCTTCTTCACTTTCTGATTGGATTTTCTTCCCTTTCTTGAGTGAAAGTTTGGCCTCAAAAGCTGATTCGATATTTTTAGAAGTTGGAACATAGTTGTCATAGTTATCCAGTTCAAAGGCTGTCAATCTTCCAACTAAGGCATCCAAAGTTATATTGTGATTTTCTTCACATCTTCTTTCTTGAATAGCAGAAACTCTTATTGCATAAATAGGAAGTAATGTTGTAAGAACCTTACTTATAACAGTTTCATCATCAATTTTTCCTCCAGAAGCTCTGATTGCACTAACACTTGTCTTCATCTTTTCAACATATTTTGCAATGTTTTCTTCTTCTCTCATTTTCATCTGATCAAACTGTCCTCTTAGGCTCTCTGCTTTGGCTCTCTTCACATTGTCATCACCGCCATAGATTTTCTTTAGCTTGTTCCACATTTCATGAGCAGTTGTGTAGTCTTTGATTTCATCAAATTCTTCATAGCTAAGAGTTGATGCAATGTCTATCATCATAGTGTTATGGTTCTTCTTCTCTGCAATGTCTTCAATAGTTAATGTGCCAGTAGGAATTGTGTATTCTTGATCAATATATTTGCATCTTGAATCACCAATGGAAGCCAGATGTAGTCTCATGAGACCTTGCCATGCTGAAAAGTTATTTCTGTTAAGCCTTGGAATTTCTCTTTTGTAAGACATCTTGATCTTTAGCTTAGGTCCTTGAAACCCTTCCTGCAAGCACCAAAAGCTCTGATACCAATTGTTGGAAATATAGATGCAGTAACTAAGAGGGGGGGTGAATTAGTTAACCACAAAAATATTACCACTGATCCCTTAAATATCTTAACAAATTATTTACTGTGCCACTCAGTAAATATACAAAGAAATGCTGAAACTTGATCTTTGAAGTGTGTAATAATTAAACTGTTCTTAAGCATTCATCATTGATTAACTTACATGAATAAAGAAAATAACATGAACACAAGAGACACCAGATTTACCATGGAAATGCAATATGGGAAAAACCACCAATGTAACTAGTTACTATTTTTCACTCTTCTGAAGTGATGCCCGGTTAGAAGCCAACCCGGTAAAAGGTTACAAAACAAACTGTTAGGTGTGACCTTGTTAGAGGATTTAATCACCCTGCTAGGAGTGGCCTTGTAAGAGGTCTTGAAAAAATTCAATAGAACTGTCACCTTGTTAGAGGATTTACAAAATGGTTGTTAAACCAACTCGGTTAAGAGATTTTGATATCATTGCTACAATTGCAAGAGAGTAACAATGAAATGACCTGCAACTGAATTGCTGAATATAGATCTCTGTTCTGCTTCACTAGATCCTTACTAATCAAATAAATCTTTGCTGCTCCTCAAGGATATCTAACCATCCTTCAAAATTCGCACATACCTTTCTTCAAAATGATTTTTGCATGATGTATATCTTTTATTCACCACTTGACCTTCTATATATATGTCATTTAATTAACATTTAGATTGTCAAGTCGGCACTAATAATTATTATAACAGTCGGCTTGGATAAACAAACTGTAATAACAAAATTCTTTGAAGGGTCGACCTTGCTCGGTAAACATTAATCTTGAAAAGATTTCTTTCGGTGACCGAGGAGGCTCGGTAACCACACTGAATTCTACAACATCCTTCGGAGACTGAGAGAGCTCGGTAACCACTAATTTTCCTTCGATAACCGAGGAGGCTCGGTTAACACTGTTACCCTATCATGTTTCCTTTAGACACCTGAGAGAACTCGGTAGACACTAAAAATTGCCTAGCTGACCAACTGAGCTCGGTAGATACTGAGAACCGCTTAGCTGACCGACTGAACTCGGTAGACATTGAGAATGATAATTGATATGACATTTGTGTGACATCAAAGACAACACATAGCTAATCCAACAATGTCCTTTAGACAATTGTATCCAACACCTCTTTTTCTCTCTTTTTCTCTCTCTCCCTCCTTCCCTCATTACATCTCTCTTTCTCGCATATTTCACTCTCTCCCCTCTCTCTCTTTCTACACATGTCTCTTTACATACCTCTCTATCCATGCATCTCTTTATTAGGGTTTACATATATATGAGCAATAAATAATATTAAGATAATGCGAAAATAGAGAAGTCACAAAAAAAACAAATAACACATAGATTTAACGTGGTTCACTCAATATGGGCTACATCCACCAGATAAATAGTGGTCTACTAATTTTATTATCCAGCAAAGAGTAAAAATACAATCTGATCATTTCACATTACATTACCACTTATTTATAGGACATTCAGATAATTTACCAATGTTGGTTAACAAATTAACCCTAAAAATACTTGACGAGTTAACCTAGGGAAAAGCTTGATGAGTTAAACAAAAATGCTTGACGAATTAACCAAAAATGTGAGTGTACAGTACTTGCTTGATCAGTCACCACAAACCAACAATCTCCCACTTGGAGACTAGTCAAGCTTCACAGTAAACAATCTCTCTCTTGGAGATTGATCTTGTAGAAATACCGCTAACCCTGAAGCTCCCACTAGATTGACGCACCTAGAATTGATTGTTTCTCATTTCCACTAGGATCAAGCTTGAAGACCAATAGAAACTAAGAAATAATTCAGCTTCTCTCGAGTTACTTCCTTTGTCAACATACTTGAAAGATTCTTGCTAGTATGTATCTTATCCAACATCAACTATCCATCCTCTAAAACTAAGCATATGAAATGATACTGAAGTTGGATGTGTTTTGTCTTAGAGTGAATGGTTGAGTTATTTGCAAGGTGAATTGCACTCTGAATGTCACTATACAACCTACTATTCTCTTGTGTCTTGCCTAATTCCTCCATAAACCTTTGTAACCAAATCATCTCCTTACTAGCCTCTACAGAAGCAACATATTTTTTTTCCATGGTTGAAAGTGGTACAACCTTTTGCAATCTGGAAATCCAATTGATTGTTGATTTTTGTGCTACCTATAGTAAAAACATACCCTATATTGCCCCTCCTACTATTAATATCTCCTACTGAATATGAATCAACATAGCCTTGTAAAGTGGAGTGTGAGCCTCCAAAACATAAATATTGGCTTATTGTACCTCTCAAATACCTGAGAATCCACTTTACTACATTCTAATGTTCTTTTTCAAGGATTATTTATATACCTGCTCACAACTCCCACTGCACATGCAATATTTGACCTTGTACACACCATGGCATACATCAAGTTGCCAATTGCTAAAGAGTATGGAACATTAGAAATGTAATCCATCTCTTCCCGTGTCTTGGGGCTCATATCTTTGGACATTTTAAAATGACTAGGAAATGGTGTAATAAATGGTTTTGCAACTTTCAACACCTTTTCTATGTAATCACTCTAAGACAATGTCAATGTGTGATTTTTTATGTCCCTAGCTATTCTCATACCAAGGATTTTTTTTGTTGCACCCAAATCCTTAGCCATAAAACTATATAATTTCAAATACCATTGTTGGTGTGCTTTTTTCAGCCCATACAAGCTCTTCTTCAACCTACAGAGTAATTTTTTTAACCTTTGACCTCATATCCTTGTGGTTGTTGCATATAAATCTCTTCCTCCAAATCTCTATTGTGAAAATTTGTATTGACATCTAATTGTTTCAGATGAAAATATTCTATGGCCATGAGACTTAGAATAGTTTGAATTGAAGTCATTTTAAGAACAGGAGAAAATATATCATCGAAATCAATATCTTTTTTCTATGCAAAGCATTTGACCACAAGTCTATCCTTGTATCTTTTATTGCCTCCATGCTCTTCCTTTAACTTGTAAATCCATTTGTAATTTGGCAAATATCTTTTACCTTCAATCAATTCAACTAACTCCAAAGTTTGATTTTGTATCAAGGAATCCATCTCCTCTTTCATTCCCTGCTCCCACTTTTTCTTGGTTTCAACCTTCATTGCTTCTTCATAACTTTATGGTTCACCAAATTTAGTCAATAATACATAATATAATGAAGGAGAATATCATTTAGGTTGTCTACTTATCTTGGAAGATCTTCTTACTAGAGTTTAAGGAACTTGTTGTGGTTCTAGTTGTTCAATATTTTTTGGCATTGTTGGGACTACATTTCTGGGATTTCATCAAGCACAATGTGTTTTATGTGTTTTTCTTCTTGCTTCTTTCCATGTATTTGATCCTTGCACATGACCTTTTTATTGAATATGACATCCCTACTCCTAATGATTTTGTGATTCTCAAAATCCCATAAACAATAACCAAAATCATTAATGCCATACCCAATAAAAGTAGACTTCTTGGATTTTGCCTCAAGCTTTGATCGATTTTCTATATCAATCTAGATAAATGCTTAACAAGCAAAAGTTTTTAAAAATGAATAGTTTAACTTTTGGCCTGTCCATCCCTCCTCTAAAATACCACTATCCAAGGAACTTGAAGACCCTTTTTTAATCAAGTAAACAACAAAATCTACAACATCTATCAAAAAATGCAAAGGCAATTCTGCATGCAATCTCATACTTCTTGAACACTTCATGATAGTTTTGTTCATCCTTTCAGGTGCACCATTTTCTTGTGGGGTTCTAGGAACTATCTTTTGTCTACGAATCCCATGGTACAAACAATAGCTTTCAAACCCTCTACTGCAATACTCACCTCCATTATTTGATCTAAGACACCTCATCTTATTTCCTATCTCATTCTCAACCAAATATTTCCATTTCTTAAAGACTTCAAATACATCATATTTTCTGGGAATGAAATAGATCCAAGTTTTTCTAGTTGCATATCATTAATAAAAGTAGCATAATAATAGGACCCACCAAGAGATGGTACCTAGGTATGTCCCCATAAATCAAAATATACAAGTTCTAACTTTTCACTTTTCTTTTCCTTTCCAACTCTTAAGAAATCTGACCCTCTTTTGCTTTCCATAAACATAATTTTCACAAAAATCCAAATCAGATTATTTCAAACTTGACAATAAATTATGTGAATAGAGAAGCTTCATCCTCTTCCCACTCATGTGCCACAAAGTTGTATCTTCTCATGTGGAAGCTAGGGAAATAGAACAATTAGTATTACTAGTACATAAATACAATGTACCTACCTTTTCCCCTTTCATTATATTACTAGTGAACTTTTAGTAACCTTTTATGAATTGTCTATGAATATAACTATTCAACCATCACTTCCCAGTTATCATGTTGATATTAAATTTCTTCTCAAATCATGAACATGTATCACCTCTTTGAGTAGCCATTGATTACCATTTGGTAATTTTATCTGTATGTTTCCCTTTCCAATAATTTTGCATGGTTCGCCATCACCTAAATAAACCTATCCAAATCACCTTAAATATAGTCTAGAAAATATTTTCTATGGGGTGTGGCATGAAAATAAGCACCCAAATCTAACACCCAAGAATCCATAATATTATCAAAAGAAAGAATTAAAGCATCTTGTAACACATCACTTGCTACATTTTATTCCTTGTTATTTTCTTGTTGTCCGTTTGCTTGTTTTCCCTTTCGAAACCAACACTCTTTCTTTAGATGTCCTTCCTTTCCATAATACCAATGCTCCACATTTACCCTGTATTTATATATGTACCCTTTCTAGATTTCCCACAATTACTTGGGCTCTTTCCTATTTCCCTCTATTGTCCCTTGTTATCAACAATCAAAGCATTACCATATGTCACACTTGTACTTTTCTATTGCATTTAATCGCTAAGGATAACACCAACAACAACATCAAAATTTAAAGTGTTTGAACTAGACACAAAGTTACTTACAACCATGACCAAGCTATTCCAAATTTTAGGCAATGAGCATAAAATCAAGAGAGACCTAACCTCATCAAAATTTACTTTTACATAACTTAACTAACTAGTAACCATGTTAAATTAAATGATCACTGACATACCTACATTCTAGAATCTTCATATTTATATAAAAATTTCATAAGAAATATCTTATTTGAGGTTGAGGGTTTCTCATACAATTTGTCTAATACCTTCATTAGATCCTCCATCATTTTTTCTTTTTCTATATTAAAATCCACCGACAATGTTAAGAACAACCATATTTCTCCTAATGCCTTCCTATTAAGAAATTCTCATTGTTCATTTGACATAGCTATCAACTTCTTTGCTTTTCTACCCAATAATAAGTAAAGATCCTTCTGATATAGATAATCTACCATTTGCATCTTCCATATCTAATAGTTTTATTTGTTGAACTTAGCAACCTTAAGCCTACCTTCCTCTACCATTGCTCCCACTCAAATCTAATATTTCATGCCAAATTAGTGAAATATACACCACTATGATACCAATTGTTAGGGTTTAGGCATATATGAGTAATAAATAATAGTAAGATAATACAAAAATAGAGAAGACACAAAAAACAAATAACATAAAGATTTAACGTGGCTCACCCAATATGGGCTACATCCACTAGAGAAACAACTATCCACTAATTTTATTATCTAGTGAAGAGTAAAAATCCAATCTAAACATTTCACATTATATTGCCACTTATTTATAGGCCTTTTAGGTGGTTTACCAATGTCGGTTAACAAATTAACCCTAAAAATGCTTGACGAGTTAACCTAGGGAAAAGCTTGACAAGTTAACCTAGGTAAAATCTTGATGAGTCAACCAAAAACACTTGATTGTTAACCAAATAAAAATTTGGGTTATTTCCCTGAGCCCCATGATACATGTTGGGTGTATAGTACCTCCTGATTAGGCACCACAAACTGACACTCTCTACCTACCTCTCCCTTCCTCTATCCTTCCCTATTTTCCTACCTCCTTCCACCTCATTTTATCTTAATTTCCCATCTCTCTCTCTCTCTCTCTCTCTCTCTCTCTCTCTCTCTCTCTCTCTCTCTCTCTCTCTCTCTCTCTCTCTCTCTCTCTCTCTCTCTCTCTCTCTCTCTCCTTCTCTCTCCTTCCTTCACTATCTACCTTCCTCTCTCTCATTCCATCTCCACTCTATTTCTTTGGACCTATCTCACCTCCTTATCTCTCTAATTGAGATAGAGAGAAATGGAGAGGGAAGGAGGTGGGGAGGGAGGGAGGGAGGGAGAGAGTGTGAAGGGTAAGGTTGGATGGAAAGGCATGTAGAAAGAAAGGGAGAGGTGGGATATAGATAAATAAAAAATAATGTAGAGGGAGATGTAGGAAGGGATAGATATTGAGGGTGAGAAATGGAAATAAGAAGAGAGGGAGTGAGAGGCAAGTAGAAAGATAAGTAAGTAGAGAGAGGGAGAGAAAGAGAGGGGAGGAAGAGATAGGTATGTAGAGGGGAGACATGTATGGAGGGAGAGAGGGGAGAGAGATGTGAGATAGAGATAAATGGAAATAAAATAAGGAAGGGACAAACAAGGTGAGAGGGAAATTTGTGTAGAAAGAGGAAGAGGGGACATTTAAGATAAGTAGAGAGGGAAGGATAGATTTATAGAGATAAAAAGAGGTGAGATAGATAGAAGTGGAGAGAGAGAGGGGGTGGAGAGGGAGAGAGGGGAGTGATAAGAAAAAATGGAGAGGGAAGAAAGGTCAGAGAGAGAGAGAGAGAGAGAGTTATGCATAAAAATATAGTTATTTTGGGAGGGAGAGAGATATGTAGAGAGAGAGAGAGGGAGAGAGTTATGAGAAAAAATAGTAGGGATGGAGTGAGGGGGAGTATGTAGAGAGAGGAGAGAGATAGAGAGTGAAGGGTGAGAGTGAGGCAAATAGACATGTCTAAATCTTGGGAAGAGAAGAGAGAGTGAGATGAGAGAGGCAGTGAGAGAGGATATAGGAAGAGTGATAGAGAGAGATAGGTCTAGAGCACTGGGGAGATAAAGAGAGATAGATTATAAGAACCTATTGGTTACTAAAATTTAAATAATTCTAAAATATAAGATTTTCTAAAACCTATAATTTTCACTGTAACTCCTATATATCTAAAACCACACTCAAATATCCCATAATTATATACATGAAATATAACTTAAAGTACAAAAATGAAAAAAGAGATAAAAATATGGCATATGCTTATTGTCTTATTTAGGTACTTCCAACCCTTTGGGTTGGTTTTGCCTTAGGCATCTAACCTAAATGGTTGGACTTACATGTCAAAGACAATAGATGTGTTTTTAAAAATCTTTTAAAAATGGCAAAATGTTGAGCATGCTCTCCATCAAGTTTGCACGTTTTTCAATTTCAAGTAAAACAAAATGACATAGTTATGTAGAGTTTTCTCTTAGCTTTCTAATGAGACAATTATTTTCATTTTTTGAGTATATTAAGGGTTTTTGTCTTTAATTTCTTTGATTAGTATATTCATTTTTTTTCAAAATCTAATATTTGGAATTTTTCCTATTAACAAAATTTGAAACAAAATGCATTTTAAAAACTAGACTCCATTTTGCATGTATTAAAAAATGATTTTTTATAAGTTTTTCAAAATTTATAAGGGGAGCATGCTCAATTTTCTATTTTTTAGTATGGACTTTAGTAAAAAAAATATATTCATTAAAAATTTCATAGAAAAATCAAGCATAAACTACACAGTACTAGCTAATTTCTCACCAAACCGATTTTTGAAATACTAAAAAAATTAACATTTTAGAGGAGCCACACCAAACACTATGTTATGTTTTTTTTTTATAAAAACACAACCACTTTGTGTGGCCTCCCTTTTTGGACCCCTTAATCTTCACCATTTTAAATAATTAGTAGTTTAGAAAGTAAATTTAGAGCACTACAACTCGTATTCATATTGCATTTTCAAAATTTGAGCATACCTATGTTTAATTTATCATCCAGGATTAGAATTTCCTAAATTTAGAAAAAAAAGAAAAGTGGCACCTTAATACCCCCTTTCATCCCCCATCTTTGTGCACTTACCCAATTAGTATTAGTGTTAAATTAGGGTTAGGTTATAATTAGGCTTACAATTGAATTAGGGTTGTAGTGGACTATACTCGTTCCAATACTTGGAGAGGTAGTTAGAGTTTCACACTTGTCTTCTCACCGTTTATTGGTTGCCTTTATATGCAAGGCACCTTTTGTACACCTTGTGAGAATCACTAATGACATTTCTTATTTTGAATATTCCTAGTTTATGGAGAGTATGTTGTTTTAATGGTGTTCTCCGGTTATTTTGGAAGTGGTATTCAAGAAAATTTGTGAAATATCTCCATTTTTCTTTGGATTTTGAGAGGGTCGTGGGCATAAGGTGAAAAATGGTGTGTTGTGGAGTGAAATGAACATCACAATTGTGCTTTGAAGGGTGTGTAGGAAATTTTTGACATATAAAATTCCATTTTTTGATGACTAACGATGTTCTAGTGTATTGGGGGGCATCAATTATCTATGAAAATGTACACTAGCCATACAATTGTTGTGCACACATGCATATTAGCCTTCCAAGAGTGGCGTAAAAAAACATTTTTTATAAGTGTTCAAATTCTCTTGCTAAAACATTTTTATTTTTATTTTTGCATGCACACTTGTGTAAGCATGATGTCACTCTATGTAGGCCTATGTAAAACCCCTCTATAGTCATCCGTCCACATGCTCCCCCATATTGAATATTCTATCATGAATAGAATATTTGTCACTTTACCCTTTGTTGACCAATCTCGACTACTAAGTTTTCTTGCCATTGGCTCAATTTTACTAAAGTTAGAAACCATACTACCCGTGTTAGCTCCATCACCTGCTTAGTTAGCATCTACATTAGTGCTACATCACCCATCCTATGGGACACATTAGTTGTATAGTTAGCTTGCCACATCAACATGTTTGTACACCTAATCAATGTGACATAATGTTGACGTTGTCATTTTGCCCCCAAGTTTGGGGTACTGGCTAAATGGCTGAAAATTTGCACCCGGCCTAGCCAGTGACATGCCAAAGACCATGGACAATACATACCCATGCTTTTTAAGTCAAATCAATTTTGTAAGCCAAGGAACCGACATACCATTGCTCTCGTACCATCAGCCATCCAAATTGTTCTGTTGTCCAACTGTTCTGCACGAAGTAAAATGTTAATCAAATAAAAAAAATTTAACTACTGAAGTTTGTACGAAAGCTGTTTCCATTTTGTCAGTTAACATTTATATATTTCATTAACATAATATTAATTATTAAATTTATTTTTATTAAGTATTATATTTTGTTTATGTTAGAAATATTATATGTGTAATATTTATTTATGTATTTTATGTAAAAAACTATATTTATTATTTATATTTCTTATTTAAAAATAGTAAATTTATTAAAATATGTACTCAAGTAATATTACATATTATATATTAATTTCAATAAATTTAATTTATTATTATAAGATATTTTTAATATAACATTAAAAATTAAAAATTATTTTTATCTAATATTATAATTTATTTATGGTAGATATATTATATGTTTAAGACTTATAGATTGTAACTTGGATAGGGAGTTCCAAAGACTATAGTTATGTGTTTAATATTCTTATCTAATAATAAATTGAATTTATTGAAATTAATCTATTAATGTGTTGCTTATGCAGATTTTAATATTAAAAAACATTATATGTAAAAATTATATTATATTTACTCCATGATCCATCATCACTAGAAACAAGATATAGATATCTTAATTATATCTATGAAATTTTTAAATTTATTAGATACCATTTCAAATTTAAATCATCTTTTGATAATTTGAAATACTAATTTATTTGTAAATATCAACATTTTTAATATGATTAGTAAGTATATCTTTAAGTTAAATATTATTTTCTTATTAAATTATTATAAACAAAATAATTAATTCAACCCAATTCAATTAAATAAATGTCTATTCAAAAGAGACTTTGGTAAATTTTTAATATATTCTTAATTTATCAAACAATTAAATGTCAATTATTAAATTTATGTCTATTTAAACTCATCCTTAGAAATAAATAATATATGCCCTCACTTTGTTTTTTCTATAAGAATTAATTTTACTTAATCATAATTATCAAACTAAATAAAAATTTCTCAAATAAATATATATAGTCAACATTATGAGAAGAATATTTTTCTGATGTGCTTGGAGCCACATTT
>BSBK01007262.1:0-110000 GCA_027943335.1 Chamaecyparis obtusa
AAAGATTTAATTCTTTTAGTATGTTTTAATTAATAGGAATTTAAGTGGAAAAGTTGTAGAACTTTATTTAAATGCTTTTCCTTAAAATATTTTTATTATAAATGATATTATTGGAAATTTATCTTTTATGAGATGTGATTTTAGAAAAAAAAAAATGTCATTAAATAATGGTGAAAAATGATTTAATTCTTTTAGTATGTTTTAATTAATAGGAATTTAAGTGGAAAAGTTGTAAATTTATGAATAATGATAAAGGCATTAATTTTAATATAATTTTATAGAACTAAATTAAACGTATATCATAGAATAGTCTTTGTCCTAATAATTGGTCTTAGATAATTAATGTTAAATAAATGAGAAATTAGATTTACGCATTATGTGAACGTAAATTTGATAAAGTATTGAAATTAAATATTTTAGAAAATTAATGAAAATCAAGTGAAATTTTAAGTTAATTAATGTATTATTAGAGAGTTATATTTTAAATGATTTATAACTCAAACATCTCCTTCATTTGAATAATTTTTAATTCCTTTAAGATTCTTAGGGGTCAAACCATTTTAACTTTAAAGCTAACTCGGGATATAAGGGGAGATGTGTTCCCTTTATTAGATCCTTTCCCCTATCACTTGATGTCTTCCGCCATGTAGGGGTTGAAGGTATGTCAATGCATGCCTTGTGTACCCTTATGTGACATTGTGTGACTAGCCCATGTGAGCTATCGTTGCCGAGGCTATGCATTAATGGGCTATTGAGTAACATTGTTGTCCTTATGTGTTTGTTTAGTGTTCCACCAAAAAAAAATTTTGTTGTGTTTTGTCCATTATTTTTGGGCATTACATTTTGGTATTAGAAAATAGTTTCTACTCTAGGAACCTTAAAACCCATTACGTTTGCCAACTCAATATTTGTTTTGACCTTAGTGTAGGATGCCTCCAGTCATGCGTAGTGCTCAGCAACATGGGTGGAGACCCAGAGGCGACCGTGTGGCAATAGAGAGAGATGAGCGAGTAGCCAAGGGAGTAGGTGATGAGCAAGGGCCCCCTCCTCCATCAGCACCTAATCCAAACAAGGACATTCTTAATGCTTTACAGAATCTAGCCAGTATTATCAAAGATAGATTGCTTCCAGGATGCTAGTAGGCTAAGATCTGAGAGTGGAGTAGGAGTCCCCCTCCTAGATAATTAGAGGAGTAGCTAGTTCATGAGGGTGAGTTGGTGCACATGCCAGAGTTGCCACCAGTTGTAGTGCCAAGAGTGCCCCATGACATAGGGGACCTGATCAGAGATCTTATTAGACTAAAACTACCACCCTTTTTTAGATCCATAGCTGGGATAGAGGCTGAAGCTTGGATTTTGAGCTTTGAGCATTGCTTTGGGTTGCATTCTTATGAGAGAAACCTTAAGGAACATTTTATAGCACACATGCTAAGAGGGAACACCTCTACTTGGTGGAAGCAAGAGGAAGTTAAGAGTCATCTTACCATGGACACCCTCAAATGGGAGACCTTCTTGGGGAGATTTTGAGACCGATATATGTCATAGCGTTCCAAACAGCATTGCATTGACAAGTTTCATGAATTACAATAGAGAGGCCTATTAGTATCTTAGTATGAGAATAAGTTTCTTGAACTCCATCCTTATGTGGACTACATGAAGGATGAGAAACTCTAGGTCAACTGCTTTATCAAGGGGTTGAACTATGCCATAGCTAGCAAAGTGCGGATGATACCTTTGAGATATTTACATGATACAGTTGAGAGGGCCATGATCACTGAGGAGATCCATAATAGATCTCACCAATCACAAAACAGAATGCCACATCTTAGTCTTTTGGTTTCAAGAAGTCTCATTGGAAGGGAAACTAGAAGAACTCATTAGGATCTTCTCGGGCACCTCAGCAATAGCAGTAGCCACAACAGTCTCAATAGAACTAGAACATAAATCTTCTCAAGAATAGTGGGGCTCTAAGCCCAAGTAGTGGCACTCATAGGGATCTTGATGAGATCAGAGGGGATAGTTTCAGGCATCTAGAGGTGGATTTAGTGGGTCTAGTACTATAGGAGGACATCCACAATCTAGGCCTCAGGGGATATAGCTACAAGCTAGAGGACCATGCTACACATGTGGTGCCATGGGGCAAATAGTTAGGGATTTTCCTACAGGCCATCCAACTAGTAGTCAGAGGGTAGTAGCTTTTGAGCCTACTATAGGAGACATGGATAGAGCACACAGAGTATTTGCAATAGTTGATAACCCCTAGGATGAGCATCGGGCCATAGTCATTGAGGCTATAGGTATGATTAGAGGTAGTATTATTTCTATCCTTTTTGATTCTAGATCTATCGAATCTTTTATTTCACCTTTTATAGTGGAGCGATGTGCACTAGTAGTAGCTAGGTAGGATGTTAGTTGGGAGGTTGAGTTAGCCTCAGGTGCTAGGGTATCCATTAGTTCCATGGTGAGAGGCTGCCATTTGCAGATTAGGGATTTTACCACCTCAATTGACCTTTGTGTCACACCACTTGGATGATACGATGTCATTCTCAGCATGGATTGGCTCTAGTGTCATAGAGCCAAGATGGATTGTAGATAGAAGACAATGGAGTGTTTAGATGATGATGGGGTGACCCTAGTTATTGCAGGAGTTCAGAGATCTATATCACTTCATATGATTTCTGCTATACAACTTAAGTGGTGCATGTGGAAGGGATGTCAGTTATTTTCTATCACTATTAGTGATAGAGAGGAGGAGGTAGAGAAGGAGACTTCTCTTTATGACCACCCTATTCTATAGGAGTTTGTAGATGTTTTTCCTTCCCAATTACTTGGTATTCCACCACCTAGAGTAGTGGACTTTCATATAGATCTTGTGCTAGGAGCAGAGCCCATTTTTAGAGCACCCTATAAGATGACTACACATGAGCTCAATGAGCTCAAGATTCACTTAGAGGAGCTCTTGGAGAAAGGGCACATTTATCCTAGCATATCTCCATGGGGTGCACCCATCATCTTTATTAAGAAGAAGGATGAATCTCTTAGGTTGTGCATGGATTATCGATAGCTGAACAAGGTGACCATCAAGAATTGGTATCCCCTTCCTAGGATTGATGACTTATTTGATCAACTTCAAGGATCTTGAGTGTTCTCAAAGATAGACTTGAAGTTGAGGTACCATTAGTTAAGGATCATGGATAATGACATCCACAAGATTGCATTCTGCACATGATATGGACATTATGAGTTCACTGTGGTTTTGTTTGGACTCACGAATGCTCCAGCTGTATTCATGAGCCTCATGAATGGAGTATTTATTTCATTTCTAGATAGATTTGTGGTGATATTTTTGGATGAAATATTGATATACTCCCGAGATGACCATGAGCATGAGGAGCATTTGAGATAGGTCTTGCAGTGCTTGAGAGATAATCAGTTGTACGACAACTTGTCAAGTGGGCATTCTTTAGGATAGAGGTTCACTATTTAGGCCATGTGATATCAGGAGATGGGATCTCAATTGACCCATCTAAGATTAGGGTGATTATGGATTGGCCAGCACCTACTAGTGTGATAGAAGTTAGGAGCTTCATGGGCCTTGTAGGCTATTATAGACAATTTTTCAAGAGATTATCTAGAGTGGCTCATCCCATCACTTCCCTTCAAAGAAAGGGGAAGAAGTTCAAGTGGCCAGAGAGGTGTGAGAGATTTTCAGGAGCTCAAGAGAGCATTTACCAATGCACTTATACTTGTGGTACCTGATCCTTCAAAATAATTTGTGGTATTCATATATGCATCTTTAGATGTGATTGGGGTAGTACTGATGTAGGATGGTTGGGCTATTGTCTACGAGTCCAAGAAGCTAAAGAATCATGAGCTTAACTATCCTACCCATGACCTTGAGCTAGTAGAAGTGGTGCATGCTTTGATGAGATGGTGACATTTTTTATTAGGTCATAGATTTGAGCTTCACTTAGATCATCAAAGTCTATAGTACATATTCACCTAGCTGAATCTCAATGCTAGACAGAGAGATGGATGAGTTCTTATGTGTGTATGATTTCAATGTTCACTACATCAAGGGAAAGGATAATGTGGTAGCAGATGACTTGAGTAGGAGATGTCATAAGCTCTCAGCTATGACTACTAGAACATATTTGAGAGGCCACATACTACATCACTTACTAGAGGATGCCTTCAATTTAGAGGTTAGATAGATGGTTCAGGCTCAGAGACCCCTAGAGGGGAAGTCCTTAGATTATACCCTAGAGTCTGATGGTCTTCTTTTCCATAGAGGATGCATTTATGTACTTTCTTCTTGTGGGTTATGAGATTTCATTATCCTTGAGGCTCATAGAGCATGTTATGTAGTGCACCCCAAAGTCAAGAAGTTACATGCATATTTGAGACAACTTTATCATTGGCCAGGTATGAGGACACACATTGCAGAGATTGTGGTTAGATGTTTGGAGTGTCAGCAAGTTAAGGTGGAGCACCATCACCCAAGTGGACTTCTTTAGCCACATGAGATACTTGAGTGGAAGTGAGATGTTATATCCATGGATTTTATAGTTGGTCTTTGTATGTCATCTCGTCACCATGATGCCATTATGTGATAGTGGATAGGTTGACTAAGGTAGCCCACTTCTCACCCATGTGTATTACCTTCACAGCACATGTAGTGGCACAAGTATTTTTGAGAGGTATTGTCAAACTTCATGGCATTCCATGCATGATCATATCAAATAGAGACTCTCTCTTTACTTCATCTTTTTGGAGAGAGCTTCATACCACTTTGGGCACTAGGCTCAATTTCAGTACAACATATCACTGAGAGACAAATGGTTAGACTAAGAGAGTTAATTAAGTATTATGGGACATGCTACAAATGTATGTGATGGATCACCAGGTTAGGTGGGAGGAGTACCTACATTTAGTTGAGTTTTCTTATAATAATAGGCATCATTCATCATTGGGTATGCTTCCATACTAGGCTTTGTATGATAGACCTTGCACAACATTGTTGAGTTGGGATGGGATTGAGGACAAAATTTCTATTGGTCTAGAGTTGGTCAAACAGATGGAGCAGCAGGTAGATCTGATCAGGCAGTATCTTAGAGAGGCCCCGGATCAACAAAAGAAATATGAAGATGCTGGGAGGATTGATAGAGAGGATTTGGTTGGGGATAGAGTCTTTTTGAGAGTGTGGCCACATAAGAGCCCAATCCATTTTGGAAAGGGTTCTAAGCTTTCCCCTTGCTTTGTCAAACCTTTGATATTTTGGAGAGGATAGGCCAAGTAGCATACTATTTAGCTTTGCCACCTAGCCTATTGTGCATCCATGATGTCTTTCATGTATCTATTTTGAGGAAGTATATTTATGATGAATCTCATATCATTGATTGGGATGCTTTATAGATAGAGTCAGATGGACAACTAGCTTTGGAGTCAATATGTATTCTGGCTCATAGGATCCTGACCCTTTGAGCTCAAGAGCTGGACTTGGTTAGGGTCTAGTGGGATTGCTATGATGAGGTCACAACATCTTCGGAGGACACAACATAGATGAGAGATCAGTACGCCCATCTATTTGATGAACTCCAAGAGGAAGTTCATGCCTAAGGGGGGAGGATATGAGGTCCTACCCTGACCCATCTTAGCTTGATAGTTGTTTTGACACTTGGTTTGATGCAGGGGCATCATATGCTCTTCATAAACACAATGGAGATCCAGGTCATCAACGAGGTCATAGAGCATCTCATAATATCAATTGGTCCATCTTGCAACCGATCATGGCATTCAAAGACACAAGAAGTCATAATGTTGCATAATGTCATGTTTTGTCCAATGTTCAAATTATTGAAATATGGTTATGGAATAGGATTTAAGGGTTAGTTTAGATAGAAGGGTCCTTTGATAGGTTATAGAAAGATTTCATAATGTTCTTAGAACATTTCATAAGTCAAAACATGTATTAGGTCCCATTTAGTAAGGTTATTTGCTTGAAATAATTTAAATTTGCCTTGTAATGACTTTTGGAGGGAAAGTGAATAGTTTAAATTTTATTAAGCATTTGGAGATATAACCGATGGGAATTGGTTATCAACCATCCAAACTACCTTTCCATTTGATAAATATGCTAATGTACGGCCTGGAGGGCATCATTGTACGGACTGTTCATGAAAACTGAATAAAAGGGTTTATTTTGACAGCAAATTTGAAGAGATCTTGAATTTTCTACTTTCATTTGGATTTGATATGCATTGAAACGTGTTAGAGTATGATCTTAGACATTTATTTATGCTTATACTTCAGTTTTGAAACCAAAATAACAAGTTTTTGTTTACATTTTGCTGTACTTGACTGTAGCAGGCAGTTTCAAGGATTGTTTTGAAGTTTTTTCCAATTTCCATGGCCATTCTATGAAATGACTACTGATTCTTCATGGAATGGTTATTGTTTAACATGTACAAGTACTTCTAATCCATAAATGATCTTCTAACAATAATAGAGGTGGCCACCAAAGCAATTAACCAAAGTTTTAACAGAGTGTTCCAGGAGGAAATAGTGGGACAGTCATAATAGAAAGAGATTTGTCTTAAGGAAGGCTGTATTTGTGATTGGATTTGTGTTATTGGTAATAAAACAAAGGTGTTTTGAGGTTGATTTGAACAAAGAAACGTTTGCAAGTGGGAGATTTGATAATACCCTAGAAACAAGGGTTTTTGATGCATAAATTGGGGTTTTTGTTGTTATTGATGCCATAAACTGAAATTGATTGCATATTTGTCAATTTGAATGCATTTGAAGAGTTTATGAAAAGTTTCAAGTTCATATCTTTCGAAATACTACATGTTGCTTTGTAATTGCCCTTATGTTTCATTGCTAAAAACAGGGTCATTGTGAAGGACGTTGTAACTGGTCCAAAGGAGTCACCTTTGAAATTTTAGTATGTTGTAGGGGCCCCAAAAGGGTATCCAAAACACCAATTTATTTTGCAAGTCCTTTGGAAAAAGTTGGAGAAAAATACCAAAAATTGCTGCTGGAGGGCTAGTTGGAGGCTATTAGGCCTAGTGGACTGTTTTGAACAAATTGTCCATTTTAGGGTGCCTAGAAGGTTGAAGCTCCTTGAAACCACTTGAATCACCCTTGGTTACATATTTCAAAGCATTTCTGAAAATTTGGAGTCATAATCTGAGGTTTTAGCCACATTTTGCCTTTGTGTGCCTTATAGGCCTAATAGGAGTTTGGGGTTTAAAACAAGCATTTGATTAAATTCCATCACCTTTCATTGCCACTCTGCATCATGGTTCATCTTGATGATACATTATTTAGAGACATTAGACCTATTTTGGATTATGACTTGCTATCATTAGACCTTATGAAATGATTTTATAGATTTATATGATGATGATGCTATTTGTACTCTTTATATGCTCCCATTGGCTTCATACTTACCTTATGATATATGAATTTCAAATTTTGCATTTTCTACCTTGTCTTATAGAATATTAAATGCTAATAGTGTAATGGTTCAGTGATTAACTTAGGGTATAATGTGGATTATGTTTATGATTCATGAAATGTAGTTCCTTTATATATGTTAAGTTTAGATGTTATTATTTCACTTTCGATATGATTATTTATGCAATGAGTTTATGAGGTACTGACATCAAAATTGAGTGTGCATGATTATGACCATGGTTTTAAATGAAGGGAAAAAAGGATGGATCTATGTGAAATCAGTTGAAAACCAAGGTCAGCTCTAAGAAGAGAATGACCTTGTTGTTATGTGATTTTATTCGTAAATGTGATGCATGTATGTATGTGGATGTTAATGTTTGTAAATGTATTATTAGATGTAAATTTATTTTGTGTAAATATAAATGTGATTTGTCCATTAGGCATGCCAAGTATGTAATGTGATGTGTACTTTTGTGAGGTGTCACTTTACACTACTTTGATGAGATGGAATACTTAAGTGGAATGTGGATCCCACCTTTTCCTTAGGCTATCTTGTGTATTCCAAGGCTTGGATTAGTGGTTTAGGGAACCAAAGTTTATGTCATCATGATTTCATTTTTGGATGCAAGCTTAACTAGGGTTTTTGAAGGGTTATGTGAAGTCCTAGGGTGTAGTTAAGGTTGGTTTTTAGTGCCCCAAGTCATGTACATGGGTTAGGGGGTCTATTTTTACCATTTCCATTTCCCTAGGCCTCCATATTACCTCTCTAAGTGGGCCATTTTTAGTAATGACAAATTTGGGAATGTTTTCTAGGATATCTCACCTTTCCATGTTTTGAATTGCATTCCATTTCCATAGCAAGGGCAAGTGTCATTTTAGCTAGGATCTAGAAACCTAACTTACTTGGGATGAGGGAAGGAGAGAGGAAGGTAGGAGAGTCTTTAGGAAAGGAGACTAAAGAGTTAGAGACTGGTTGGCTATGCTAGTTTTAGAGTTAGAGAGGAAAGGACTTGGCAGATTGGCTAGTGGTTTTGAGAAGGGAAGAAAGCTAGGAAGCAAGGAAAAGCTCTCCTACAAACCTCCATTTCCATTTCGATTGCTTAGGAGAAAGGTTGGTGGTTCTATCATGTATATGTTTGTGTAATTGCATTGAGATGATGAAAAATTTTGTGAAAATTATGTGTTGCTTCTTTTGTGTGAATCTTGTATTGTGTTGTTTTATTGTGCTTATATGACTCTACTCTTATTTTTACCATGTTGTTTTGCAATATGTTTATGGGAGTGCAAGATACTCCTCATCCTTGGGAGGATTTGAAGATGTCTTGGGGTGAAGGGCTTAGTTGGAAATTCTATATGTTTGAGAGCTTGGATGTATGGGCATCCATGAGGGCCATAAGGGATGTGTTGAAGCTCTTGGTGTTAAGTTGTATGTTGGAAGAAGCCTTGGGAAGGCTTTTAAGAAATATTTAAAATTTTGGTTTGTGTATGAGTAAGGTGTCTCCATATAAGAAGTTTCCACCTCACCCATTTATGGATCCAATTTTGAATCCTTCGTGCAAGGTTGGGAAAATGGAGTAAAATTTGTATGTAGTTGTCTCAATGTGTTGATTTTATGTTTTTGTGAGTTGTATGTTTGTCACCTATCCATTCATGTTTCCCCTAGCTCGGGGGTGGCCATGAAATGGCCTAGGTTGGGAGGTGAGCCTCTATGGTCATGTGCAAGATGTTTTAGTGTTGTAGGTTTTGCTTGCTTGGTGAAAGAAGAAGTTTTCAAGATTAAAGTTGAAAGTTAAATTATGATAAAGAAAAGTATATGTTATGTCTAGAAGGATAAAGTGCACAATTTCTCTCTTTATATAAGATTTAAATGAAAATTTAGATGGACTATGTCATGAGGAAATTTTGTTTGAATACTTGATTATGTGAACCTTTAAATGCATCAAGGAGTATTAAGTTAGTATTTATGTTTGGAACTAAAATGCTGATGTCTTTATGAAATTAGTTTATTTGTAAATAGGATTAAACTTTTATGTATGCTTAGCTGA
Source organism: Chamaecyparis obtusa (assembly GCA_027943335.1). Classification (NCBI taxonomy): domain Eukaryota; kingdom Viridiplantae; phylum Streptophyta; class Pinopsida; order Cupressales; family Cupressaceae; genus Chamaecyparis; species Chamaecyparis obtusa. The sequence continues at coordinate 9,506 of BSBK01007262.1, forward strand.
AATTATTATTTGCTGATTTTTGTAATTGAATTAAGGATGATTTTATGAAAATTTTCATGCCAAGAAAGTACATTTCCTAAATTTTTTAAATGTGGAAACTGTCCTTCCTTATACTTTATTTTGACATTTAAAATTCTGGGTTTGTTGTTTATGGAATTAAAATTTTTACAGATTTGATGGAAATCAATTTATGATTACTAATTTAGAAGAATGTTTAAATTATTGTAGAAGTAAATTTAGTTATTAGCACATTTTGTTTTTATGTGAAATGCATAAATTTTTAGCATGGAAATAATTTCTATGCTACAGAATTATAGATTTGTATCTTTTTGGAATATATGAAACATTTGGGTTGTTTACAGAAAATAATACATATTTATTATTTAGCATTATTTATTGTTTAAAAAAAATAAATTTATTTAGCATTGAATTAACTGTGAAAATTATCCCCTCTTAAAATATGAGTTGGTTAATAAGAGCATGTATGTGTAAATAATTTTAAATATACATACTTAGCAAAATATGTATTTCCTAAATGATAACAAAAATAACATTCAGATTATTTCAAATTTATATCTAATTGAGTAAACTTATGTATATTAATAGAAATGTATATATAATATATTATTATATATACATATATTATTAATATATATTAAAAAAAATAAATATACTTATTATTTATGTTGTCTATATATATATATATATATATATATATATATATATATATATATATATATATATATATATATATATATATATACATTATTATATATTATAGTTTGCAGCCTCTGGCAGAGCTGAGGGTGGCTATGGCCTCTATTCTGGTTCAGACTAGGGCTTGAAACCCTAGTTTGTTGTTAAATAAAAATATATAATAGATCTTATTAACAAAAAAAATGCAACCATAGCTTAAAAAGAATTTTCTTTAAATTAAAAAGAAAACAATAAAAAGCTTCAACAAAATTTGCAACAGATAGAATGGATTTATTCTGATAAAGTAGATCTAGTAGAAATTATTTTCAAACCGTAAGACTCTATAGCAGAAGAAGGAATTTATTCAAAACCCAAAGAGCACAATGAAATATATTTACAGGGACATTGCTTGAGAGTATTATTTAAACCCCTGCCATGTATAGGGTTTACAATATATCTAAAAAAAATATATACATTAAATAACAAAAGATATTTAATCTTGAACAAAGATTTTATTTTCAACAAATGTTGAAATGGGCAAAAGTAATTTGCGTAGAAAGAGCCCAAGGACTTAAACAAAAAAAGATTGCATGTGCTTTTAAAATAGATATTAAAAAAAACCCTATGAGATCTTGGCACTCACAAATGAATATATGTGAGCATGCACACCTCTGGTGTGTATGCTCACACATGTGCATTTGTGAGCTCATGAGCATCTTCAAAACTTGGTTGTCTTCAATGGCTGCACCTGCATGAAGAAGAAAGAAAACAAATGGAAATGGGAAAATGCGACATTAGGGTTTCCATGAACATATTAAAGTGGCCCCAACCCTAATTTAGAATTAAGGTTAGGGAGCCACATGTTATTGAATTACTTTTTTTAATTTTATTTTAAAACTCTTAGTATTATTTGAAGAATTTTATTCTCATACGAGTATATGGTTACTCTCTACTGTGGCTCTTAATTGAGAGTTGCTTACTTTGACTCTTGGTGAAATAGTGGGGCTTCTTGCCTATAGTGGTTACAGCCAAGGGTCAAATTTATTAATTCTGCTAGTTGGGAGATCTGATACATTATTCAGGAGGTGAGGGCATTACTTTCAAATTTTGTAGAATACAAAATTTCACATTGCTTTAGGGAGGCTAACAGGTTAGCCAATTGGATAGCTAATAAAGGGGTTGTTTTGGATAAAGGGTCATTGGATTGGGATTCAACATCACTAGCCAGTTCATTGAAAGTTGTTAAAGGTTCGGAATGGGTGTTGGGTGAAGTCTCATCATTTAGTATCTGATAGATTGCTAGGGGGTTTAGGCTAGTCATTTAGTATTTTGGTTTTTGCATCTGCTCCCAATTTGTTTTTTGGGCAGATTCTGGTTGTATCCCATTGAATATATATTGCTCTTTTGGCTACGAAGGGAGGTTTTCTTCACTGCTTCTTTCCTCCTGGAGCCTTCTAAAGTAGTTTATAATAAAATATAATGGCTTCGTCCATTTTTATCAAAAAAAAAAAAGAAGATAAATTTATTACTTTATTAAAGGGAAAGGAGAACTTTATTTAAATGATTTTCCTTAAAAGATTTTTATAATAAATGATATTATTGGAAATTTATCTTTTATGAGATGTGATTTTCGAAAAAAATATATATATCATTAAATAAGCGTGAAAAAAGATTTAATTCTTTTAGTATGTTTTTATTAATAGGAATTTAAGTGGAAAAGTTGTAGAACTTTATTTAGATGCTTTTCCTTAAAAGATTTTTATTATAAATGATAATATTGAAATTTTTTCTTTTATGCTCATGTGATTTTAGAAAAAAAAATATGTCATTAAATAATGGTGAAAAAACATTTAATTCTTTTAGTATGTTTTAATTAATAGGAATTTAAGTAGAAAAGTTGTAGAACTTTATTTAAATGCTTTTCCTTAAAAGATTTTTATTATAAATGATATTATTGGAAATTTATCTTTTATGAGATGTGATTTTAGAATACACACACACACACACACACACACACACACACACACACACACACACACATATATATATATATATATGTCATTAAATAATGGTGAAAAAGATTTAATTCTTTTAGTATGTTTTAATTGATAGGATTTTAAGTAGAAAAGTTGTAAATTTATGAATAGTGATAAAGGCATTAATTTTAATATAATTTTATAGAACTAAATTAAATGTATTTCATAGAATAGCCATTGACCTAATAATTGGCCTTAGATAATTAATGTTAAATAAATGAGAAATTAGACTTTAATGCATTACGTGAACGTAAATTTGATAAAAGTACTGAAATTAAATATTTTAGAGAATTAATGAAAATCAAGTGAAATTTTAAGTTAATAAATGTATTATCAGAGAGTTATATTTTAAATGATTTATAACTCAAACATCTCCTTGATTTCAATAATTTTTAATTCCTTTAAGATTCTTAGGTGTTAAACCATTTTAACTTTAAAGCTAACTCGAGATATAAAGGGAGATGTATTCCCTTTATTATATCCTTTCCCCTATCACCTAATGTCTTCTACCATGTAGGGGTCGAAGGCATGCCAGCGCATGCCTTGTATACCCTTATGTGACATTGGGTGACTAGCCCGTATGAGCTATTGTTCCTAAGACTATGCATTGATGGTCTATTGAGTAACCTTGTTGTCCTTATGTGTTCATTTAGTGTTCCATCAAGAAAAAAAATTAGTTGTGTTTTATCTGTTATTTTTGGGCATTACAAGAAACACATCAATAGTTTTCTATGACCAATCACATTGTATTTTATATGAACAATCATTATTCTTACAATTGAGTCATCTAGGACATGCAAAGAAGAGATAGTTTAATCAAATTCTACATGGAAACATATTTTTTCCAAATAATCCATAAGAAAACACTAAAAACATATTTAAGAACTCAAATTTTTAGTTACCAAATCACAATGTTTATTATTATTAATTAGTCATAATTGATTCTAATTAAAAGTACATTACATGTTAACAATTTATTCTACTTTATATAAAAATTAAAACTAAAACACAAAACATTCCATTGAGAATGTATAAAACCATAAAATAAACCTTTTAGAGTTAATGCAACAATTTGTATATTTATTTTTCAAATAACCAAATTTCAAATCTATTAAATTTAATTTTTCTTCTAACACCTTTTTGTTTTAGTAAATATTATTTTCATGGAAACATGTTAGCATATATAAATGCTGACATTTCTTCCTATTTTTTAGTAAGCATGCATCTAAATCACAAGCCTACTTCATTCAAATGACCATGTGGAAGGGATCCAAGTTATCAAATTTTGAATAAATTATCTCCTTTGATGTTGTTTCCAAGACAGATACACACACATACATAGTCTCTCTCCCCCCTAATGTTTGTGCTCAACTTTATCATGTGTATGCAAATTAGTTGAATATTATTCTAAAATGATAAATTAACTACTGTGAAGCTAATAAATCTATCTAATAAGCAAACCACAATGAAGAATGCAATAAAAATGAACCTAAAATAACATTTTACCTTCACGTACCATGCAGCTTGTCTCCATTTCTCTCCTAGCCTTGATTACTTGTGGATGTTGGGCTCTCAGATTTCCAAAATGAAGCCTTTTCCCAAGATGCTACCAAAGTGTGGAGATTTTATGATAAATGCAAAATAGCTCAAAGCTTGATTATGTAACTAAATGGAATGATGATGGTGTGGATGCTCACAAAATGATATAATTATGCTTGATAATGAGTGCTTGGATTCTTGAATGCTTGATTGCCTATTACTTGATTGCTTGAATGCTTGAAAATACTTGTTAGCTATTAGCCTACAAAGGGAAAATGTAGCTCCTTTTATAAAATTTTGGAGGATCTTGGCCTAGGTGGCACAATCCTACGGTTGAGAATGAAAGGTGGAGGATCCTAAGGCTAAGATTGACTTGGTTAAAGAAGTTGAGAGAAATGAGGATGTAGTTGGAATGTGAGAGGAAGAATAGGGATGATGTTCCTCTCACCTTGACATGGAGGAGAAGAAGGTGGAAGGGAAAGACACATGTCAAGTGTCTCACAAAGACTAAAGAGAGGAAGAGGGAGAGACTTTTTCCTCATGAGGACTCTTTGTACAAGTGTCCCATGAGTCACCTTTGACCCTGAGAGGTGGCTTGACAACCTCCTTAGGAATAGGGAATGTCTCTTGACTTGGTTGTTGGAAGGACATGTGGTCATGAGACCAAGTCTTATGAGGCCACATAGCCCTTAAGAATAGGACATGTGTGTGTAAGGATAAATATGAATAAATAATTAATAATAATTATTTATTTTAGCCGAGGTGATGTGTCAGGTGACTAGGTGGATGAAGTGGATTAGAAGACTTAGTCATATTTAGGTGATTGTGTATTTAATTAAATCACTTTAATAGACTATTTATAAGACTTAGGATATGGAATTACACTATAGTGAATTTATTAAATAAATTGAATAATTTACTTAATAAATAGAGGAAATAAATATTAATTAAATAATACATATTTAATTAATTTATCAAGTCAATATTAATTAAATAAAATATTTAATTAATTTAGTGAAGCCATTTTTAGGTGTATACATTTTGCCCCTCTTTGAAATAATGTGCTGGTCACATTATTTCAAAGAAAAATAAATCAAGCATTTTGCCCCTGTCCCAGATACGTGTCTCAAATGACCTATGCATGCCCCCTCGAGAGATTGATTGACCAAAAAAACTTTATTTTTATTTTTATTTATTTATAATTTATTATTATTATTATTATTTTGTTTTAGTCAAGTTGATCAATCAATCTCATGAAAAATGATAGAAAAGATGGATGAAAACGAGGTGAAATGGAATAAAAAGACTAGGTAGGGTCCACACACCAAGCACATCGGGTCCACAAGCTATATATAGGGCTAAGGGATCCACAATAGACTCATTTTGCACACTTGTCATTTGGAGGTCGGAGCGTGATAGAGAGAAGAGCAGAGCTGCCAGGATGCCGTTCCTGCTGTCAGATCACCACTTCGAGAGAGTTAGATGCTTCTAGCAACCACCCGATTCAGGTGAACTGGTAGGTGACTCAATCCTGCTTTGTAATTTCATAAGTGGATGCATGTTAGAGTAGATTTGTAGCATGTGTAGGGTAGATGAAAGGGTAGATTAGATTAGAAAAATTAGGTGTTCTTAAATGGAGTACGAATGCGCAGTTGCATCGCACAAATGTGCAGCAACTTGCAACGTTTGTGCAGGAATTAAAAGTTTCTATGCATTCATTAAGGATATTTGTGCATTTATAGTAGAAGAATGTTAGCGCTGTGCAAGCATGAAATAAAAGTGCGCATAGGTACTTACTGCGCATCTATGATGAAAAGCTATGCAAATGTTCAATAAAACAACGCATATGTATAAAGCTGCGCAAATGTTGTAAAATGTTTTGCAAATGTGGAAGAAAACTACGCATCGATAAAAACCTATGCAAATGTGAAAGAAAGTGGCGCATGTATGTTACAATGCTGCGCATATGTTTTAGATGGTAGAATTTGGTCAAAATGAATAGTCAATTAGGTCAAACTTGATGTCGATAAGCCGATTTGATCTGTCAGTGATTGACTTTGATTGATTTGATCAAGATGTGGCAACATTGTAGCTTGTCCACTAGTTAACCAATCTTGAATAGATAATTGATAGAATCATCTGTTGAAACGTGTGATAAACATGTTTGAAATTGATATGATAGGATAGATAGATTGATAGATCAATTTATCAAAATCTGATATGTTGATGTTTGTTGATTTGAATAGGAGGATATTACAGATATTCTAATGTCATGGGAGAGATATCCTATTACACAAAATCTGAGACTAGCGCTGTCAGAGATGGATGGACTATTGATTGGAGCATTGGGACTATATTATGTGATCTACACGCTTGAGATTCAGGAAAATCTGAGCATGATGACCGCCTTAGCAGAGAGATGGCACTCAGAGATGAGCACCTTCCATCTCCTGATACAGGAGATGATAGTGACACTAGAGGATGTGTATCGCATCCTCCAGCTTCCTATCACGGGAGAGTTAGTTCACTATGATCGGCATGGGGGAGTTGCAGAGTGCAGAGAGATATTTGGAGATGATGATATTGATGACAGGGAGATTAGCTAGGAGGATATGGTCGATTTATATGAGCCTCTACCAATGGTTCTAGCAGGTGTGATTGGGGGATTCGTATGCCCTGATCGTAGGTCACACCGATTTGTAGTTCGATGGGGCCGCACATTATAGTGGATGTTGGGTGGGACCCAATTTTCTTGGGGGGTGTACTTATTAGTGCATCTGTATCATGATTTGCATCAGGTGGTGTACCATAAGGGTGCATCATTATTAGCAGGTGTGACACTGCACCATGTGTGGGCATGGGAGCATATTGTAGTGACCAGACTAGTAGCCATTAGATTTTGGGGCACAGGGCAACCCTATATTCATTTATATTCCTCAGTTTTGTCTCAAGCAAAACTGGGACATTTGGAGTTTTGGCGATACACTTTTGATACCCTGGATAAAGTGATATAGTGACCCTACCTAGGGCGTGAGCCATGGGATGATGAGCGAGAGCTGGGATATTGTTTTGAGTCACGATGGTTGATAGGGCAGACGCCCTTTATTGTCAAGAGATAGCTAGTCAGCTGGGTACTATGCCAATTTGGCAAGATCTAGGGCATGCCCCAGGGAGTGACAGAGTTTGCACATACACATCAGGAGAGATGAGATTGGGGGCCCATGGCATCATTTGATGTGGCTCGATAGGACATTTTGGATACACCATTCCAAGCATGGTCGATGAGACAAACAGTGGTTGACCCTGGGATGACAGCTGATTTAGAGCAGTTTTTGAGAGATTTTCTGGTACCACGCATTATAGACCCAACAGCTAGGCCAATAGAGAGAGATCCTATAGACAGACGTCAGGGGAGGCTGAGAGGATGAGATCAGAGAGGACGAGGTAGAGGAGGTGGAGATAGAGGAGGAGATGGTGGAGATGGTGGTGATGGTGGAGGAGATGGAGGGAGAGGGGATAGGGCAGGACCACAGATGAGAGGAGGTGGTGTGAGGCCTCCTCTGGCTAGATAGGGATGGAGATAGCCTCTGGCATAGCTAGCACAACTAGCTGCAGGAGCTCCTTTGTAGGTACCAGTCCCATAGGTACAGATACCAGCTACTACAGGATAGGGACAGGCACAGGTAGCACAGGTACATGTATAGTTTCCATAGGTATAGGTTCCACAAGGATAGGTACAGGGACAGGGACAAGATGAGGTAGATGTCTTATTGGCACAGGCTGATGTGATGGGTGGTTAGGAGCAAGGTGAGGCACAGGATGCCCCAAATGTTGAGATGCAGGATGTATAGGGACATGATGAGTAGGTAGATGTGGGTATTGGTGGAGAGGATCCCTATTTGTAGAGAGAGGCTGCAAAGGAGGAGGAACCAGAGATTGATACACTTCTAGTTAGACTAGCAGTGACATAGGTACAAGCAGACTGGGTGCCAGGTCTAGAGAGATAGATTGGGAGACTAGAGCGTGAGATGGATGTGCTTAGGCATGAGTGGGATGCAACTATTGAGAGACCTAGGGAGTCAGAGATGTTATTGGATGAGCTACAGAGGATAGAGGACCTAGGTCCCCATGGAGATAGCCTGAGACCCATGATACGAGCTAGGAAGGAGATATCCTACTGGCGAGAGGCATACAGACAGGCAGTGCCAAGGGATCAGTGGATTAGGAGCTATAGAGAGAGTTTAGTTGGCATCAGATCAAAAACATATGAGTGATAGGCACCAGTGGGTAGTGGAGGGGTATCATCACATCCTCCCAGAGCACCTACAAGGTCAAGAGATTAGGGAGGTTCCTCAAGAGCAGGTGGTTTAGCAGCACCAAGTCTCATTGCATCACGGAGATAGCGATAGATAGATTCAGGGGGCAGTGGATCATAGATACTTGTATACACATTTGTGGATCATGTCATCATTATATCATTGTACTTCATTATGTTATTGACTCGATAGTCACTAACTTTGGACACATTGTTATGTTTTATATATCATCGGACATTGGGACATTTTGTTGTATTTATGGACTCTATTTGATTTATTCTATATGATGGATGCAGTTCTACCCTGATTTGCTATGACATTCTATACATGTACGTACTAACATATGCAAGATGTGATGATTTAAATTTATATGCATAGAATGTATGTCTTAGAATGCAAAATGATTTATTTTCTAACATATGATGTTAATGGATAAATGCATGTCTTAAATAATGGTGACTAATGCTATACAATGAATAAATGTATAATGAATGGATACTAAATGAATGATATAGTAGACAATAAATGCATGATGATAAAATACATGTAATGGATAATTATTAACGGTATTAATGCAAAATGATATGCAATGTAATAAATAAGAATATACGTAAGATAATTAGATGAAATAATAATAATAATAATAAATAGATACTTATATACAAATGAACACACCTAATGAATATTATGCATGACAGAAAATGATTCTGCAAATAAAATAATGTTAAATGCAAAATGGCTTAATATTTTTATTTGTCCAAATGTCCTCAACTGAAATAACAATGGTTTTGACACAAGAAGAATGGACTAGGAGAAACAGATAACCTAATGAAAAGATATCCCACAAAATTCTATAAAAGGAGCACTGATATGTAATTCATGAGATGGTAAAAATGCAATGCAAAATGAAATATGAAAGGAATATCTCCACAACTTTATGTAACATCGTAGAACTTCATAATAAGTGGAATTGGATTTTCATCATTGAGCTTGTTATGTTGCAAGAAAATTACAAGCATCATGGTATGATTAAACTAGGATGACCAGAGCACTTCTTGCATGGAGTTTAATATTGTAAACTTGACAAGCATCTAGGTATAATTAAGCCTAGATGACCTGAGTTTTGTTTGCATAATAGACAAGGAATATTTCTCCCCTCCATCAGGGAACAAGTATTTGGAGTCGAGGTATGCGATGGCATATCACCATAAATAGTATCTACAGAACAACACAATTTGTATGTTGTCTACACTATGAAATGGATGAAGGCACTTATACATAGACACCCCAATTTACTTGGTCCTTTGATTTCATCAGAAAATACCCCACAAATAGCAATCAAAGAAAATACCATGCCCCATCCTGGCTATTCTAATCAATGACATATGGGAGTTTCAAAATCATGTCAAAGCTATCCTGGAATAACATAGGAAACATGATAATAATGAAATTCAGATATGAATGCATAATCTACAACAAACCATTCTAACATGTCTTCCATGAATATACATTTCTTTTGCCAAAAGATAGATTTAAGATATGTTGATCAGATCAGTTGATGATGTATAGTCAAGATGTATAGATAAGAAAATATGTTTCGAAAAGTAAATCATGGATTCCTGATTGATCATAAGGAGATCATTGTGAAATAACATTTGATTATGTTTGCCTGCCTAGTGAAAATACTCCATTCTATCCTCTAAGAGTCACGACTATCATAGATCCACTTCCCAAACTAGGTCGAGGACATGCCCCTAGCTAGGTGATGGATAGACTTATTATGGATGAAGAAAGATGCAACAAAACTAGGATGAAGAGCATGACAAAAGATCAAGCTATGATGGGGTTTTATTATGGGTAAATACAAGGGATGGTGTATGAACTGGTCATTTTATTATGATATATACATGATGGGTATGGTGACTGACTAGCCATTTCATTATGGATACTTATAATGAACTGACACACTAGAAGAATCCTAATAGATAGACGAGCTAACTTGTCACACATAGCGCCTGTTGCCAGGTTTTCACCATATGTTTTTATTGTAGTTTTCTTTGGATTTTTTTTTAATTTTTTAATTTTATTTTTTACAGAATATATACATACTATATACATGCCCCTGGCTTTGGGATTTCAAGGATAGAACTTCTTGAGATGTATGTTGTTAAGAGGTTCATCCAAGAGATCTCCCTCAGGTGTTGACAACTGATAAGCCCCAGAACCATAGACTACTGTAATCACAAAAGGACCTAACCAATTGGGTTCAAACTTTCCCTTCTTTTCATGGTGCTATTGATTCTTTGGATTTTCTTGAAGGACTAGGTCACCCAGCTAGAAATCTCTGGTCTTTACCTTGCTATTATACTGATGGGATAGGTGCTGCTAATAGACTTCCAAATGATCATAAGCTCATTGATGATGTTCATCCAACAGTTCTAATTTAGTGAGGTGTGCAACTCTATATTCTTCATTAGGAATCAAATCTTTAAGAGTGACATGAAGTGAAGGCAACTCGACCTTGAGGGGCAGGACTGCTTAGATCCATAGACAAGGGAATATGGGGTGGCTCCAGTGGGAGTATGGATGGAGGTGCGATAAGCCCATAAGGTGGGATTTAGTTGGAGATGCCAGTCACGGCCAGCATCATTGACAGTCTTTTGTAGGATTTTCACAATTGTTTTGTTGGACGCCTCAGCTTGGCCATTTCCTTGGGGATAGTAGATGGTAGAATAATTGTGGGTGATATGAAATTTTGTGCATAGGTCATCCATGTCATGATTTTGGAACTGTTTCCCATGATCTATGATAAGATACATAGGTATACCATATCTACAAATGATATAGTTTAAGATAAACATGGATATTTGTTTACCTATGGCGGTAATTAATGGAATGGCCTCAATCCATTTAGTAAAATACTCTGTGGCTGTGAGAATCCATTTATGGCCATTAGAAGATGGAGGGTTGATAGCGCCCACAAGGTCAGGTCCCCACCGATTGAATGGAAAAGTAGTAGTAAAAGGATGCAACTCTTGTGCTGGAGCATGAAAAAGGTTTCCATGTATCTAACATTTCTTGCAAGCTCTAGCAAAATGAAAGGAATCTGCTTCCATGGTAGGCCAATAATAACCCATACGCATGAGTTTCTTAGCCAAAGAGGGACCACTTGAATGTGTCCCACAAATACCCTCATGTATGTCACGTAAGGAAAGTTGAGCTTCATCATGCTCGAGACATCGCAGGAGAGTACCGTCAAAACCTCACCGATAAAGGGTGTCGGATAATAGGACATAGCGAGAGGCTTGGCGGAGAAAAGTTCATTTTTTATTTCAAGATAAGTTAGGAGGTAGGATGTCATTTTTTAGATAGGAATAAAGTTTTTCATAGGTTGGGGAATCATGTCCAATTAGATGACATATAATACTCGTATCAGGGTCATCATATGCAGGACAAGTCAGGGATTCCACCAAGAACTCAAAATGGGCGTTGGTATCTTTTGTATCCAACAAAGAAGCAATCATTGCCATGGCATCAGTAGCTTTGTTGTCATGTCAAGGAATCTACTCAAAAGTGATGATAGAGAAATACTTTTTGAAGTCATCAACCATATGTTTATATGGCAATAACTTATCATCTTTAGTCTAATAGTCATCATTAACCTGATTTATAATCAACTGAGAATCACCATAGATATTTAGTTCAGATACTTTCCATTGCAAGGCCATCTTTAGTCTAGTCAACAAAGCTTCATATTCTACTACATTATTGGTGCAAGGAAAAAGTATCTTATAAGATTTTGGAATTGTGTATCCTTGCGGTGTGACAAAGAGAATACCAGCTCCAGAACCTTGTTGAGTACATGAACCATCAAAGTAGAGTTTCCATGTTTGTGTAGACAAAGCTAAAATGTGTGCATCAGGAAAATCTATATGTATAGGTTTGTCATCCATTAATGGAGCATCCACCAACTAATCTACTATCACTTGATCTTTGATAGCCTTCCTGTCTACATATTCAATATCAAATTCACTAAGTAGCATGACCCACTTAGCTAATCTGCCTGTCAATGCTATTTTGCTCAATAAGTACTTTAAAGGATCAATCTTTGCAATAAGTTGGATTGAATGTGACAACATGTAATGTCACCACTTTTGTGAAGAAAAAACAATAGCCAGACATGCTCTTTCGATAGGAGAATAGTTTAGTTCATAGCCCACTAGAGTGCGACTGATATAGTAGATGGCCTTTTCTTTTCCTTCATGATATTGCTAAGCTAGAAGAGCACCTAATGAGATGGCCGTAGCTGAAATGTAGAGCAAGAGGGGCTTGCCTAGAATTGGTGACATCAGAGTTGGTGGATTCGCCAGATAGTGCTTGATTTTGTTGAAAGCTTCCTCACACTTATCATCCCATTGGAATAAGACATTTTTATGTAGCAAATGTTGAAAGGGATGACTGCAATCTGCTAGTTGAGAAACAAATCTTCGGATGGATTGGAGACACCCTTGTAGAGATCTTAACTAACTGATATTGGTGGGGGAAGCCATCGCCAAGATTACTTTAACCTTTTCTAGATCTACTTTGATTCCTTTGGCTGAAACAATGTACCCTAATAGTTTACCAGATGTGACCCCGAATGCACATTTCTTCAGATTAAGTCGAATAAAATACTTTTCCATTCAGGTGAATATTCTATCCAACACTCTCAGATGACCAGCTCTATCTTTAGATTTTTCTAAAATATTATCTACATAATCTTCCATGATGGTATGCATCATATCATGAAAGATTGTGGTCATGGCCCTTTGATAAGTTGCTCCAGCATTTTTGAGGCCAAATGACATCACATTCCAGCAATATGTACCCCACAGACAAGTAAAAGTAGTTTTTTCCTAGTCTTCGAGTGCAATCTTGATCTAGTTATAGCTTGAAAAACCATCCATTAAGGATAACATCTCATGCCCAGCCGTTAGATCAACAATAATGTCAATATTGGGCAAAGGAAAGTCATCTTTCAGACAAGCTTTATTAAAATCTCAAAAATCAATACAAATTCGGATAGACTTATCTGGCTTTGAGACAGGGACAATATTGGAAATCCACTAAGCATAATCTATAGCACGAATGAACCCAACATCCAAAAGTTTCTTCAATTCTGCTTTAACCATGAGTGCAATGTGTGGGTGCATCTTGCAGAGCTTCTGCTTAACTGGCTTTATACCTGGTCTGATAGATAAATGGTGCATAATAAGATTTGGGTCTAGTCCAGGAATATCAGCATAGGACCAAGCAAAGTTGATTTGTCTTTCTTTGAAAAATTTAGCAAAAGCTCCTTTCTCTAATTCTGTCAAGGATGCGGCTACTTTGAGGATGCATGGAGACTCTTCTATGCCAATGTTAAGAGGCACTATTGGTTCTATAAGAATGGAAGATTTCTCTTGATATAGATAATTGGGAAGAGTGTCAATCCTTCCATCATCAGGTGCCTTAGAGAGGTTTTCACCATCAGATGCATCTTTTCTTTTTACTATTTTTGGATCTAATACTGCCACTGAGTGGTTTTCACCATTAGATTTGTTGATTATTTTTACATTTTCATGACTGGCACACTCTCCAAAATAGGCCATGTCATTGAGTTCTATCAGAAGTCCTGACTTGTGGTCCCCTAGGGGTAAATTATCTCTGATTCCAAGATAATCAATAATTGCATCATCATTATGGAAGACATCAAGTTTGGGATGATCAGGAGAATCGTAATCGATAAGGTCAGGACGGACAAGGGGCATTGGATCATTTGGGTCAATTTCAAAGCTAGAGATGGTATTGATGGAAAAGTTATTAAGGCTTATGATTGTATTAGTGAGCTCTATTTCCATACTCTCATCTGAATCATCTATCACAAGATAATGCTCACTTCTCTCATGATCGACAAGAGTAGTATTTCGTTGGACCAATCCTAGTGAGTCAGTCCTTGAACTCTCTCCCTCATGGTAATCATTACTATATTGATGGACAACATCAACTGCTATCTCCTCGGTGCAATTAGATAATGAATCCCATTCATAATCATTAGAGTTAGAATCATCATTATCTTGAATTCTATCAATGATTCTTTGCGCTATCCTTTGTTTCTCTGGATCTACATACATACCATTCTTTCTGAATTGTAAGGTAGGAGTGGTAGATACCTCATGAAAAGGTGTAACCTTTTCTTTTCCCTTTGGTTCCTTTGGTCCTTCCCCTGTATACCCTAATCTTGTTGTGTCTCTTTGATAATTGGGATTTTATAAAATTGGTTTTATAACACCTTCTCTTTGTAACCCTATAGGTCCAGCACCTTGGTATCCCATCTTTTGTAGCAAAGTATACCCTTTACCATAGACATCAGGCGATATATTTTCATGTTTGATATCCTCTTCATGCTTCTATGTCTTGAGCCAATGATTTGCATTACACTTAGCTGCCTCTTTGGATATTGTGCCCCCACTTATAAATGTATTATAAACAAGTTCTGAAGGGGGTTCCAATTGTTTCTTAGTGATCAAAGATCTACCATATGATCGAGGAGATAAAAGGTAACTCTGTGATACAAAGAGCTTGACCTAAAGTGTATTCTCCCATACTGCTTTCTTTGATGTCTATTTTGATCCCAGTGGATTTAGAAGTTGATGCTACATTGCTAGGATCAATGGATGTAGAAGATCCAGTATGATTATACGGAACCAAAGAATCAGTAACCTTCACATTGCTACAATATTGAAAAGGATTAGAGTCTCCTTTAATAGTGATCTCCTGACCATTATGAGGGAATTTCAAACATTGGTGATAAGTTGATGGAACAGCCTGCATGGAGTGAATCCATGGTCTTCCCAAAAGGATATTATAAGCAAGATCCATGTCTAGTACTTGACAAGACACATCTTTGACAATAGGTCCAACTCTTATTGGAAGAAAAACTGACCCCTTGGATGATCTCTCTTCTTCATCATAAGCCTTTATTGTGATTTTATTTTTGGGATCAACAACATTCTTAGAAAACCCCAATGCAAGGACTAGCTTTAACGTGCAGATATTCAAACCAGCTCCCCCATCTATTAGTACTCTTTTAATCTTGTGACTTTGTACAAGGAATTCGATATGTAGATGAGCGCTATGAGGTTGGGTAATAGCTAGATCATCATTTTCAGTAAAAGATAGATAATGTGGGGTCGTTAAATGACCCACCATAGCTTGAAATTGATCATGATCTAGAGTTGTGGGGACTTGAGTCTCTAATAGAGCTTTTTCAAGGATATCTTTGTGAGATGGGGATAGACGCAAAAGCTCTAAGATGGATATCTGGGCAGGTGTTTTCTTAAGTTGGTCCAAAAGATTATATTGGTTGGAAGTATTTGGTATAGACTTTGGGACATAAACGGACTTGTTTTGAGAGGTACTTGGTTTAGACTGGACTCCTTGGAGAGTGACTTTAGCTTGAGCACGAGTAGTAAAATAGGCTGGTTGACTCTTTGATTTGTCCTTGATGGTAATGACATTAGCATAATACTTTGAGGGATGACATTCAAAAATATTACAAACATATCTATAGGGTGTGTGAGTATAATTAGCTTGATTATCACCTTTATTGTTGGAAGAGCCTCCTTTTTCATGCTTAGGATGTGGATCTTTGAAGGCTGTATGGGATTCATTTGAGACATGTCCATCAACACCAATTTCATCGCTTTTGATTAAGTCTTGGATCATATTTTTGAGCCTTTGGCATTCATTAGTTTTATGTCCTTTTCCTCTATGGAATTCACAATAATCATTTCCATTCCACCAAGAAGGCTTCACTCTAGGTTCATAATCTTTCATTTCAGGAAGCGTGATGAGTTTCTTGGTGATTAACTTTCGTAATGCTGATTTGAGAGATTCCCCTACAGGAGTAAAGTTTCTTAGAGGTGACATAAAAGCCAATCTTGGTTTAGATGAATCCTTGTTGGTACTTTGATTGGATGGTTGATTACTATAGGTAGCTTGAGTAGCATTGGCTATACTTGTGAGATTGAAAAGAGGTTTTGATGATTGGACATTACAATTATCAATAATTCCATCATTGACAATGTTTTTGTTCTTATTCCAAAATTTTGATTTATCATTGTTGGAATTCAAATTTGAGGATCCAGCATTGTCTTTGGAATAAAGTTTTATCTCACCTTTTCAGACCATGGCTTCCTCAATCTTGACACCATTTTCTATGAGCTTATTGAAATTTGGTGGACATTGCAATTGTAACCTATAACTCATTTCTGGTGTAAGGTTATGCACAAAAATATCCATCTTTTCTTATTTAAGAATCATTCGTGGATATTTCACAAAAAAATGATGCCATCTTTGCAAAAAAGTAAGGAAGGGTTCTCCATTCTTTTGACGTGTATTGCAAAGATCAAGCATAGTGACTTCATGTTTGATGTTATAGGAATAATGAGTCACAAATTTGTCAATAAGCTCATTGAAAGATTTGATGCCGGGGGAAAGTTTGGAGAACCATTCCATGGCTTGTCCTCCTAAACTTCATGGAAATAGTCACATAAGATAAGTATCATTGTGAGCGACTTCAATACAAGCAGCACAAAACTCACGAATGTGGTCTTGTGGATCCGAATTCCCTTTGTATTTATCAAATTTTGGTACCTCAAAATGAGGAGGGAATGGAATCATTGTTAAGTTCTTATCAAAAGGATAAGGACATATATTATCCAAAGAATACTTCTTAGTTGATGATCCAGTTTGGATGTCACGAATTTGTTGTTGAAGTATTTGGATTTGATGTAAGACAGGATCCATAGATAACATGTTGCCTTGAGTATTGTGAGAAACATGATGCTGTTGAGTGTGTTGGGAATCATGGGATTGCTGGTTGGTGTGAAAGACATTTTGTAATTGATCACTATGAGAAGCATTGGATTGTGGATTGATTGGAGAAGCATTAGATTGCTGATTGGTTTCTTTTGCTCCATGAGTATCTTGAGAACCCTTAGAAATTTCTTGATTTGTCATGTGAGATGGTTATCTAAGATGGGAAATATCAAAATCACTTGGCAATTTAGCTCCTTGTTGAGCAAGCATTAGGAAATACATTTCTTTATCCAAGCCTAAGAGCCTTTCCATAACTTGAAAGAATTTAGGATCTTGTGTAGCTTCCCTAAGTTCTTCATCAGTAGGTTCTTCATCAAATGTGAGAAGTGTAGTTTTCTTAGGAAGCTCTTTAGACCAAGGATTTTCTTCATTGCTATTATTTCCTTCCATCTTGTCTAGGGATTCTGGACTAACGATTTTCTTGAGTTTTTGAGATCAAGTTTGAACCATAAAAATTTGAAAGAAATGATTTTGTGAGATGAAAGATTTTTGATGAGAAGATATGGTAAGTGTTGAATAGAAAGGGTATGATAAGTATTGAAAATTGGTACCAAGAGACAAATCTAAGTAAGTTTGATGGCTAACGATGATATATCCTGATATGGTAAACTCACAAAGATCAAAACTAATAGATATGGTAATGTTTCAACACTAAATTAATAAGTTTGAAGATTGGAAGAAAATGGTTTGATGACACTTGATAAAGACACGGTAAAAAGTGAGGGAAATGGTCAAACTAAAGATCAGAGGTCTATGAAACTCAACTATTTTTCTAGAATCTTACTAAGGATGAAAATGGGTATCTAAAAAAGTGATTTCAAAATTTCAAAAGTCTATGGAAATTCTCTCTATTATGAATGCGCAGGATAGTGTAATAAATGCACAACAATATGAAACAAATGCGTAGAAATTATAGATGGAAACACAGACAGTGTGAACAGGTGTGCAACAATATGGAACAAATGCGCAACAATTGTTGATGTATGCACAGATCATGAAATTTTATGAATCTCAGGTTGATGATTTGGAATTTTTGAATTTGTCTGATGTTTTCTGGTTTTTGCAAAGTAGAAATGCATAAACACACACATGCAAGACAAATATGATGTAGATCTAATTTATTCTAATATGAATGCATGAACACACTTACAATCCTAAGGTTGGCAAGGACAATATCTATTGAATCCCCACTAGGATAATAAAATCCAGCCACACAAATCCATAGTGGACAGCCTAGGAACTTGGAGGCACGGGCTCCTCCTTATAGTGCACTCACTTCTCAGGCACACCAAGTTCCGAATTCAATGGGTCATTACTTCCCAAAGAACTGCTATCTCTACTATGAACCGTGAGTAATGTGGGCTGTCTTCACAGGCTTGGGTGACCCCTTGAGCCAGCAACTAGAAGGTTTTTGGCCACTAAACAACATTTTTTAGTAAGGACATCTATTCAGGTGGTTGTGATCAAGTCATTTTCCCAATTAAGGGGGCTCTCCCAATCCGTTCAAAGAAAGGCTTTCACCTCTACTAAGTAGGACTTTAACGCACCACTAAGGTACTGGAGGAGATTTTGGTTGCCACAATGAATTCACACCTGTATAATGTGAGACTAATCACACTAGCATTTTTTATATATCAGTTTGGAAGGGCTTGGCTTTAGCCTGTTACTAGTTGGGTCGTTCCTTGGGGTGAGTACCTCTTTTCCCACCAAAGACCACCCTCGAAAAAAATTTATAACAGTTTCTCTTACACCAAAGGTCCACGAATGGCGAGGGGAAATGATACGTTGTTATAATTTTGGGATTATAGATATGCTATTAAGCAAAACACAATAGACACTTGATTCTATGCTAAAGAAGACACACAAAGCAAAAACATGTCGTATTTTAAACCCAAACAGGATTATAGTTTATTTTGCAAACACCTTGGCAATCTACAATAAAACTATTAGAAATATTCTTAGGAATGGGGTCTTCAAAATTATGTTATGCAAAATAGCCTAGATTCTACCAGAACAAATAGAAACTTGTTAAAGGTTAGCTAAAATTTAAACAATGTTGAAAAACTGAAAATAATTACTATAGGAAACAAATGCGCAGAAACAGTAAATAAATGCGCAGGAAATGTTAATAATTGCGTAGAAAAATTAAATGTGTAGCTAAATGATATGAATGCGCTATGATATGCTATGTATGGGCAGATATTATATATGCATAGCAAAATGAAATGGATGCGCAAGATAGATGAATGAATGCGCAGGAAGTTTGACAGAGAGTGAAAATTGCAGATGAAAATTGGGATTGTGGGGTCAGAAAATTAATGCGCAGCTGAAATGAACAGATGCGTAGGAATTGTGGATGAATGCACAGAAAGAACTTGTAGAAAAACCTGCACATGAAAAACTAAAAACTAAAAGTGAAAAACCCAGTTGGGCCCTCCTTCTAGCACCAAAAATGTATGCAAATTAGTTGAATATTATTCTAAAATGATAAATTAACTACTGTGAAGCTAATAAATTTATCTAATCAGCAAACCACAATGAAGAATGCAATAAAAATGAACCTAAAATAATATTTTACCTTCACCTACCATGTAGCTTGTCTCCATTGCTCTCCTAGCCTTGATTTCTTGTGGATTTTGGGCTCTCAGATTTCCAAAATGAAGTCTTTCCCCAAGATGCTACCAAAGTGTGGAGATGTTATGATAAATGCAAAATAGCTCAAAGCTTGATTATGTAACTAAATGGAATGATGATGGTGTGGATGCTCATAAAATGATATGATTATGCTTGATAATGAGTGCTTGGATACTTGAATGCTCAATTGCCTATTGCTTGATTGCTTGAATGCTTGAAAATACTTGTTAGCTATTAGCCTACAAAGGGAAAATGTAGCTCCTTTTATAGAATTTTGGAGGATCTTGGCCTAGGTGGCACAATCCTATGGTTGAGAATGAAAGGTGGAAGATCCTAAGGCTAAGATTGACTTGATTAAAGAAGTTGAGAGAAATGAGGATGTAGTTGGAATGTGAGAGGAAGAATAGGGATGATGTTCCTCTCACCTTGACATGGAGGAGAAGAAGGTGGAAGGGAAAGACACATGTCAAGTGTCTCACAAAGACTAAAGAGAGGAAGAGGGAGAGACTTTTTCCTCATGAGGACTCTTTGTACAAGTTTCCCATGAGTCACCTTTGACCCTCAAAGGTGGCTTGACAACCTCCTTAGGAATAAGAAATGTCTCTTGACTTGGTTGTTGGAAGGACATGTGGTCATGAGACCAAGTCTTATGAGGCCACATAGCCCTTAAGAATAGGACATGTGTGTGTGAGGATAAATATGAATAAATAATTAATAATAATTATTTATTTTAGCCGAGGTGA
Organism: Chamaecyparis obtusa; assembly: GCA_027943335.1. Taxonomy (NCBI): domain Eukaryota; kingdom Viridiplantae; phylum Streptophyta; class Pinopsida; order Cupressales; family Cupressaceae; genus Chamaecyparis; species Chamaecyparis obtusa. Next base: position 30,371 of record BSBK01007262.1, read on the forward strand.
TGTGTCAGGTGACTAGGTGGATGAAGTGGATTAGAAGACTTAGTCATATTTAGGTGATTGTGTATTTAATTAAATCACTTTAATAGACTATTTAGAAGACTTAGGATATGGAATTAGACTATAGTGAATTTATTAAATAAATTGAATAATTTACTTAATAAATAGAGGAAATAAATATTAATTAAATAATAAATATTTAATTAATTTATCAAGTCAATATTAATTAAATAAAATATTTAATTAATTTAGTGAAGCCATTTTTAGGTGTATACACCATGTTTTTGTTGGAAGTGTGGTGGTCATTGCACCAAAAGATCGATCTGTTAATGCTCAATACAACCACTAGACTTATAGAAGACACATGAGGCTATTAAACCATGTCATAAATCTAGAGGGGAGCATTGACCATTTTTCCAACAATCTCCCCCTTGGGGTTACCCAAGGGGATTCAAACTTATGACCAAGCTCTGATACCACTTGTTACAAGTGGTTGTCATTTCACCAAAAGATCAACATGTTAATGCTTGATACAACCACTAGACTTATAGAAGACACATGAGGCTATTAAAACATGTCACAAATCTTGAGGGGATCGCTGATCATTTTTCCATCAATTTCTAATAGTATACAACCTTTGTCAAACTTTGAATAATTTTTTCTTTAATTTTTTATCAATTTTTATGTTTCCAAAGTGTCTTACATTTAATTGGACCCAAATTAAATGTAAATATTTACTACTTTAGATGAAAATTTGAAGAATTTACCCATTTCATAATTATTAGGAAAGAAGGGAAAGTTCACCTTTGGTACCCATTTATGAGATAATCCAATAAGCTTGGAAAAATAAAAGAACACACATAAAAGGAGTGGCTTCTTTAGAAGATGCCATTGTATGAAAAAGAAATTAGAAGTGATTGACATGCCTAAGGCCTTTTGAAATGCATATTTATGTGTCATTGACAATGAATTATAGACATTTCTCATGAGTTTACATAGATATGGAAATATGAGTTTACAAATTCCAATGAATTAGTGTGTTGGCTAGTCTGAATAATTATTAAATAATCCCTAGTCAATATATTATTTACCCATAATAGGTGTCAATACTTGTGTCAATTTTTACTATTATTGATTTTCCTACATAGTATTCACATTTGTGCATATCTCAAAAATGTTTTGATATATTACATTATAAGTTTATTCTCTATGATATTTAGATGATTTTAATCGACTAAAATGATAGTGTTTTAGTGATAAAATGCTATGTGGTCCACATTCCATATAAATGACCACCAATACCATAATGAGCTAGAATTACCATCTACATTTTTCTTCGTAAAGGACATGACTTACCTTTTCTTTCTTCTAGAAAATGGATTATGAGCTTATCCACACACATACCAGATAGCATGTTGACATCCATCAATTTTAAAGAATATTTGGATGGCGGGATATGTCAGTTCACCTTAGCAGCACAATCTTAGATTATTTGAAAATCTTGGAAAAAATAAAGACCACACCTTTAGCTAGCGCTCTACCTTAGAATATGTCTCCTTATGAAAAATAAATTGAAAATAATTGAAGAGAATAAATTATTTTGAGACTATTCATTGTTATATTTTAATTAGGGTTGGTTCAAATAAAAAGATTTATTTTTTATTTGATAAAAAAAGTGGTTGGGAGCCACTAAATGAAATTGATAAAATAGAAAAAATGCAAAAGTACATATATGTCTATGAATACAATTGATGTAGGAGTATCCAATGGTGTCAAGGAAATCCTACATCAGCAAAAAAATAATGTTTTCTAATAGTTTCTTTTGAAATTTTTTGCAATTCTAGATACCCATTTGGATGAATTAGAGATTCCAACTCTCATATTTTCACTACGACATTTTGGTGTCAACCTACTATTTTTAGTAAGTTTTAATTTTAATGGCCTATGGGGACATAAATTTAAGGGAAGCTTGAAAATAGAAAATTAAGCACTTTGGTGAAAGAATCAAGTCAAAATCATTTACCATTTGAAAGTTATTAACATTTTTTTTGAAAAACTATCAAAAAATATTTGGATTCAAGTTTGTTGCACTACATGGCTCTATAGGGCCTTAAAAATGTGGGGAGGGGCGAAGTCGGTCCATACAACCATAGTTCACTTAGATATTTTTTCTAGGGTGTAAATAGTTTGTCAATTAGGCACTCAAATCAAAAGTTATGCCTCTGAAAACTTGGACCATTTTTTGGGAATTGCCCTATTTTTTAACCTAGTTGAAATTTGAATTTCAAATTCTCTATTTTGGTGTCCAACTGCCAAATTTAAAAATTGAAATTTCAAAATTTGACTCTAAACTTAAAAATAGGTTATTTTGGACGTATTTTCAAGGTTGGAAGGTAGTTTTGGAGAGAAGGTGTGATTCTCAAAAAATGGGGGTGGGGGGGTTAGAGCTCGTGTAATTTTTAAAGTGTTATGGTTTGTGAGCCATGTAGTTTGATTATAATTCTGAAATTTCCATTTAATATAATGTATTAAGTAAGATAATAGAAATATATTTTTGTTGTTCTCTTATGTGTCTTAGTTTTGGCCCTTATCAAGTTGTATCAGGGTGAGTTATTCTTGAGTGTGTGGATAGAGCACCAACTCTAAGGAAGTTCACATCGATATTTGTGGTTGTGGGATTTAGATTAAGATTCCTCCAAGAGTGAGGCATGGTGTGCATTGTGGTACAAATGCTAATGGAATAAATGACTTCGTAGAAGAGGGTATGTGTATGTGACTTATGGACCTGCAACACAACAATTCAATAGGACTTTGCATCAATTGTTAAAAGAATTAAGCAAGAAAATTAAAGAAATCAACAATTGAAATCATCCTATTGCTCTCTAGTTAGCACAAGTATGAAAATGGTGTTAATATCTCTCAGATCTAACCCTAAATAGTGACAATGCAATGCTAAAATGAGAGATTCAAGATTATCATGCAAATATGAAACTAAAACTAGAAAATGCATCACAATTGGCCATTAGATCATGAATTTCTTACTATAAACCCAAATTGAGATGTTTTGTAATTAACTAAGAGAATATAAATGAAAGCATGAATTAACTATCACAATCAAAGAGTTAGTAAGCTAAAATAAAAAAGCTAGGAAGGAAGAATGAGCATTTGAGAATTTTCTTTTATAGAATTCAGGAGGATTTAAATGGTTGAGATGCATTTGTGAGGAGTAGTTGAGATGCATCCATGCTTGATGCTTGATCCATGTGATTTCCTCTGAATGATTCAAAGTTTGTTTATTGTGTTTCTTAATTTGAGAGGGATTTATCCATTTTATTTAATTAATTACTCTAGCTATGAATTTGGTGGGATTGATTTAATTAATTAGGCATAGAGGTAATTGACTTGATTTAGCTTGATTCTTTGATGATAAATGCTTGAATTGAGATGGAATTGATTTTATTGAATTTTAAGAATTATGTCAACAATTAAAGATCAAATTAACATAATTAAGGTGTTATTCCAAAGTAGGGAAAATAGGGCCTTAGGTTTTATTAGCCTGATTTTAGGTGATTACATTTTCCCCTCTTTGAATTTCTTTGTGAATAACATAGGGATTCAAATAAAATCTAATTTAAAGCATGATTTAGCAAAACTGACAGATTTAGGAGATTTAGAGAGCAGCGAGAACTACTCTGAGCCCAAGTGATTTAAAGAGCAATGAGGACCACTCTTAAGGATTTAGAGAGTGTATCATCTTAAAATGGAAGCACTTCCATCTTAATAGGTTTATCACCCTCTTTTAGTACACTTATCATGATAAACTTGCATTTAGAATGCATTTTGCACTTGATTCCTTCATTCTAGGTGGAATTAGGGTTAGGATCCCAAGGATTCTCCTTAATTTCCCTCTTCCATGAATCTATTTTCTTGGTAAGACTTAGAAATAGGTCCTCCTAGCCTTCATCACAATCATCATAGGATTTTGTGCCTCTTCCCAACATTCTCTCCCACTCTGGCATCATTTCTTGGTCTCTGGGCATCCCCAGGACCTCCTGTCCTTAATTCTGGTAGGATCTAGATCTCTGGATCTAAGATGACCTAAACCCTAACCTTGGTCAGAGCTGAGGTTATCCCTGACCTAGATTAGAGTTGAGGTCATCCATTCCCTAGGTTAGAGTCAAGCTCATCCCTGACCTAGGTCAGAGATGAGGTCGTCTTTGACCTCCTCTGGAATTTGTGCCCCTTTTTCAGATTTGGTTCCGATGGGCCTTGAAATCAATGTTGGGCCCTCATATCTGAGTGTGGAAAGGTTTTAATTCAAAATTCATTTAATTATTTTCTCTCCTTAGTTTGTTTTTGTCATTGGACCATAATTCAAGGTGAAATTTGAATTATGGGTCTTCACATTGCTCTAGAAGCCTCACCTTGAAACCTCTATATAAAGACTCTCATTTGCATTCATTTTCACAAAGAAATTTCAGGATCAAGTGGTCTCAAGGAGAAAATTTCATGAACAAGGAGATTCAAGCAAGGAAGGAATGGTGAAGTGAAGATGCAAGATTGCAAGAGGATGATATAGAATATCAAGCCATTGTTGATATCAAGCACCTTTGTGATCGCACCATTGTGAACATATACTTGGAGCAAGAGAGATTTTTTCTTCCTTGATCCACCATTACCAACTTTCAAGCATTCAAAGATACAATCATGGGGTAGCAATTACGGATTGTGAGTTTGGTAGAAGTACTTTAGCCTTAGGGTCTTGGTATGCCTTTCTATCTCATTCAAATCTATGCATTGTTGTCTCATACATATTCATGCTAGGGTTTTGATTTAGAGGATTAGATCTTGGCATTATACTTTCAATACATACACATACACACATTCTATTTCAATTGGCTATTCGTGGAGGTGGAGATCACCAAAATGGGGGTTTGACTAAGGCAAAACCCTATATAGCCATCTCAAAAATACTATTTTTTAGATAGTTACAGTCACTATTTCAAGAGTTGGAGGACATATCTAAGTACCTTTTTGGGAAAACTTCTGAGATCTATGAAAAAAACAAAGTCAACCTTTAGAATAAAATTGTAGCCTTTGACCTTTTATCGAGGTCAAAGACTACCTGCTACTAGAAAGATGAAATTTTTCTAGGTTTTCTCTGTCATGACTTCCTAGTCGAAGATCTAGTTGAAGAATCTTCTGAAACTCCATATAGGCTTCAAAAAATAGGTATTTCTGAATCTATTTCAAGATGAGGTATGTATCTTAACCTAATTAATTTTCAAGTATTTCTAGATTTACTTTACTTATGCTATTCCAATTCAAAACACATTACAAATGAATAGTGTTGAATGTTAGGTGCATTATTAAGGCTTATTTTAACCTTATTTAGAGATTAGTAAAGAGAATGACTCTAAATTTGAGAACTTTGAACTTGATCAAATAGAATCCTACCTGATTCAAAAGATCATCCATTGTGAACTTGATTGGACAAGAATTGACCATATTGATTCTGAGCTTGATTGAACAAAAACTGATAAGAGAATCTAAAAACAAATTTCAGTTGAATTTGGTATGTAGTAACTGATCATGCTGACAAATAATCAATTTGATTTGAAGCGATGAAATTGATTAATGTTGTAAAGGTTAACAACATCAACCTAGTTGAAGAAACTGTCATTCCCCTAGTGTTGAAGAATTTGATTCAAAGAATTTGGATTTTAGTATGATTATGCCCTCCCAGGGTAGAAATCAGAACAAATTTGAATAAAATCATTGTGTTCAATCATTTAAGAAGAATTGCATTGACTGAAATGAATTTGGATCAAGCATAGATCACTTAAGAATTGTTATCAAGAAATTTGGATCAATTTTAGTGTTAAAGAAACACTGTTTGACTAGTTTGACCAAGAAAATTAGAGAGTTGACCAAGTTTTATCAATGTTTAAGCAATATCCTAGCATAAAAACTTGACACTTTAGTGAGAAAATTATTTTTGATAGCTTTTGGCAAGCTTTCTATGCATTAGTTGTGCTCAATTCAGCCCTCATTAAGTGCTTTTAATTGAACTTTGATTTTTTTTTTACCATGAATCTGGGTGAAATTCAGCTCTGAACTAATTTACCATGTTGATAACATCATTTCTACTTATTTTTCCCCTATTTGACTTTAATTTGACCATAGTTGTCTTTTGGATTCTGATAGTTGACTTTGCTTTATAGTAACTCTATTCTGAATATATTTTAGTGATGTAGAAGCCCTGTTTTGATTTTAGTCTCGATATTAAGCTTATGTGGTGTCTAAAAATGAATGTTCCTTAAGGCTCCAAGGGTCCTTAGAGGCTCAAATGGGTCAAAAAGTATATTTTTACTATGCATTTTTACTTTTAATCTTCTTATTTTCATTGAGCTCTAAGTGAAAATGGTGTTCCCAACAGAGAAGCATTGATTCAAGTTGGTGCAGTGACATGGCCGACCACCTCATTATGCAGCACCTATGAGTACTCGACAATGCACCTTGTCAAATTTGAAAATTTGAATTTATGTACTTTTTGAATGTTTTATAGCCTCTTTAATTCAGAATTGCATCTAGGATGTAGGATCACATTCAACTAATCCCATTTCACACCCTATTTTTGACCAAATTCTAGATCGCATTCAGGATTTCAAGGATTACACCCTATCCAATCGTATTCGATCAAATTCAAGCCAAATTTATAGCATTTTGTCCTTTGACCATTTTTGGTTAAAACATAGTCACATCTGGATTCCAAATTGCATCCTGGATTTCCTAAATCACATATAATATTTCCTGGCTTGCATCCTGTTAAATGATCGCATCTCAGATTTCTTGAATTGTGTCCAGGCTTTCAGGATCCTTTTTGGTTTTTTGTGAATTTTTAGCTAAGTTATTTGTTTGTTCTACATTCCTTAGGTAATTTTTGGCAAATTTCTTTGTCTAATGCTGACATAGTGCCCCTATTTTCTCTTGTGTAGACCCATTTTGAGATGATAGCATTTAGACGCCCATGGCCTACTCAGGTCTTAGAGTTGCATCGATAGCTCTCCCTAGAGGATCAGCGTGTTATCACCCAGTGTAGGCTGTGGAGCCTTGTAGATTTACCTAGCATTTGGGTGAATCAGGGATTGTTGACTACACTAGTGGAGAGGTGGCATTCTGAGCATAACACATTCCACCTTCCCACTAGAGAGATGATAGTGACACCAGAGGACATTTGGAAGATTTTACATATTCTTGTTATGGGTGCTTGCATGGAGTACGAGGCATCTGGTCCTACGGCTATGATATATGCTCTCCATGTTTTCCAAGATAATACCATTGCTAGGTGATACCTCAGTTGGGTAGATATATTTTGGCCCACTTATACTAAGAGCTGCATGAGATAGTCTATCAGCACTTGAAGATTATGATAGTGGGTAGTTTACTTCTTCAGGTCTAGGCGTGGTGTCACACAACCTATAGTTGATAGGCGCTGTGACACCAGTTCGCCATATATATATATATATATAGATAGATAAGTAGATAGATAGATAGATAGATAGATAGATAGATAGATAGATAGATAGATAGATAGATAGATAGATATATATGTATGTATGTATGTATTTTGGTCTTATATATTAGCCCCACCTAGGCAAGTTAGAGTATTGGCACCATGTCCTAGATGATGTTACAGATGTTATTTGGTGGCCATATGTAGATTGTGATTGGTAGCCAATAGATGTGAGGTAGATGCCTTTCTTTTTCTAGAGCAGGTACCTTGTTGGTCATACCAAATATATTGTGAAGAATTTTTTGATTACATTCATCTCAAGGAAGTATGGAAGGGTATAGGGGATGTCATAAGAGACATCTATTTATGCTTTCATTAGGGACAAGGAGGCCTAGTGGGGGTCTCGGTTGATCTATGAGACTATGGTACATGAGATTGCACAAATAGCATGTTTAGACTGTGAGTACCACCTAGAGATCTTTGATGGTGGTATCACTAACAACTATCATGTACATTACATCCAACACCCATACCCTAGATTCACAGCTCCAAATGAGGTTGCTCCTCATATAGAGGATGCACTAGACTATGATCCTGTTGATGATGGTGGTGGCTGAGGCCAAGCTACTAGAGGTAGAGACTGAGGTTGGGGGAGGGCAAGAGATGGAGCATGATATGGAGCTCATGGGGGAGGTTGAGACAAAGGAGATGGAGGAGATGATAGGGGTGGGGGTGGAGGAGGTGAGAGCAGTAGAAAATGGGCCCCAAGAGGAGATGTTGGTCAGCAGAAGCTGAGGAGACTATGGGTTACCCCTCCTCAAAGAGATATAGGGCCCTTACTTCATAGGGATAAGAATGAATAGTGCCAGAGGGAAGTGGGAGGAGGGGATGAGAAGGCACAATATTAGGCACAAAGAGATCCTCTTGATGGTGATGAGATATCATGCATTATTTGTTGGAGATGGAATTGTATCTTGGACCAGAAAGAAGTATAATTGTATATCACTTTTAACAGCTGAAGTTGAATATGTTTGTACTATAATTAATTGTACATAGGTTGTATGGATTAAACATATTTTTGAAGGAATTCAAGAAAAGGTAACTGAACCGGTGGTTATCTATTGTGATAATAAAATTTTCATTAATATTTCTAAAAATATAGTGATGCACTCCAAGACTAAGCATCTAGCTATAAAATATCACTTTCTTAGAGAATAGGTACATGAGAATGAAGTTTTAGCTTGTGGTGACTGATCAGGAAAGTACTATCCAGGAAAGTATTGTACACTTTTTTTGAGGCTGACTACTTTTCGGTTATTTGGGCCAACATGTTATAACTCATTCCAACCCTAAAGTGGCAAAAATATTGTATAATATGGCTTAGGGTTAGGGATTTTCTTATTGTATGATTCTAGTACTTGCAGCAGAATTAAGTTGTAAGGGATTACGGATTGTAATTAGGTTGTAATCACTGGATAATAAAATATTGGACTCGCTGTTGGTAGACGTAGCCTAGGGATTGGGTGAACCATGTTAAATCTTTGTGTCTTGTGTTCTCTTCTGTGTGTTTTATTATTTTTTGATATTGGTTATATTTGCACATAATTGTTATTTCTGCCTTGTTAATCCTAACACGAAGTAAAGTTGGAGTATCTACCAATGAAAGAAAAGGGTGCTAATATATTAAAATATGTATTACCTAAGAATGATTTTGAGTATCTAAGAGGTAAGATAGGGGTCATTCCCATATCTATTGTGAATTAGGAGAAGATGTAGATGCATCAATTAAAGTGTATTCTAGTGAATATCTTTATGATTGGATTGATGTAGTGATGCTACTCCTTAGGGGGAGTAGTCTATGATGTCTTATGTCGAGCTATAATAAAGAAAAGAATATTTCATGTGATTTTGACACCTTTGGCATTGTTCTCAAAGGGGGGGAGAATTTATATAGGGAGAGCATGTATATATGAAGATAATGTATGAAAAGAAGAATGTTTGGAAGTGCAGAAGTTCAGTGTAAGGGGGAGTAATTGCAAGATTTGATGCTATTTAGAAGTGAGAACATTTGTCTGATCCTAGTGTTTTTTTATTGATGAGAGTGTTGCAATAAATGCCAAAGGGGGAGATTACTAGCATAAATGATGCTAACTGATGTAATGATGATTGTAATGAGATAGATTTGATTGCGTGATCAATTTTTGAGTTGTCATTGATGTCAAGTATTGACCTAGTGTTGGTAGTATTTTGTTGAGTATATGAATGGTGATCAGAGTGTTTCAATGAGTTTAAGTTGTAGAAATTCATATGGGAGACTCAAGTATGTCTTAGAGTGTTAAATACATGACCGCTACTATTGATATTAACTAGTGAGTAAGTTTTGATCAAATGAAGGTTAATAGTGCAACTCCTAGAATATTTAGTGACTTATGATATGTGATTTGAGTTGTTTATCAAATCTATGTTATTTCTTTTAATGAGGTTGTAGGATATGGTTGCTAATATTATGTGGGTGCTATGGTTAAAATCATAATTTTTTTGGATGATTGAACTAGAAGATAGAAGAATAAAGAATAGAGTTAGAGTTGGTAATAGTTTTTTTGGAAACTATAATTGAAACAATTGTTGTATTTTCATTGATGTCAAACCTTAACTAGTAACACAATTGCTATCTAATAAAGTACTATATCTATTGATTGATGAAAAGGATTAGGGAAAGGGAGATAAAAATAGAACCTAGGGAAACATTGAGTTATTTGACACTTCAATGAGTACTTGATTATTTGGTACATTGATAAGATAATGTATTTTTTTATCTAAGTAAGAAGAAAGACCGAAGAAGTAGGCTTAATCAAGCAAAAGTGAAGAAATCTAGTTTAAGCTGAGTGATGTTAGTATTGATTGAGTGACAATATTGTTGGCAAGTTGACTATACTTTTATATATGACTAAATATAGAGTTATCATTATGGAAACAAAGTCATATGATGTTTTGGAGTTAGCGCACTTAATCACAAGATTAGAATTTGGTTAAGTATGAAAGACTGGACAATTAGCAGAGGACTAGGTGAACAGAGCATCAATACATGTGTGCATGACCGAGTTATGGTATGCTCCCTAGAGGATAAGATTTTTGATATGTAATCATGATAAGTCTAAGAGGGCATGATCAGATGAGTCAGTATGATGAAGATACAACCAGTTGAAGAGTCATAGTCAGTAAGCGATAGAACAGAACAGAGTATAGGGCTAACTATTTGTATTTTGATTAGCACTTGTAATATTGTTTTGTAAAGGCTATGCACCTATTGTATTTAGGTCATAGACATGTTAATATGATTATATGTAAACACACTTGAGCCAATTCAATTGGAAGCATTGTATGTAATTAGTTATAGGCTGACTTGATGAAGAGTTTTGTATGCACATATAAATAAGACATGTGCCCTTATAATTATGAACATGATGTGAAATAGACTTCATAGAAGTAGAGAAGAAGTATGCAAAGAGAAGATGGAATGTCATAGAGATTTAAAAGAGGCTAAAGCATCAATGCACAAAAGGAACTGATCAGATAATCAGTGTCACAACTGCAGTTCACCTTATATATATAGTGTGTATTTGAGATCCAAAAGGTTGTAGCCTTGACCACTTCAAAAGTGAGCTCTAGGATAGTGTGTCCCCACACCTAATAGGGTTATTGTAAAACAATCCTAATAGGGTTTAAACTTTGACCAGGTCTCTATACTAAAAGAATTGTAAAGAACAACTCCTAACAGAGTTGTAAGATCTTCTAGCAAGGATCACAAAACACTAGTGCGGTTCTTAGTGGGTGTCAATTCCCACCAGGGTTTTTATCTATTTGGGTTTCCTTGTAATCATATTGTGTGTTATGTGTTATGGTTTCTTATCTTACTTTCATTAATATTTAGTTTAGTATATAAGTAATAAAGTTAAGATTCAAGAGTTCAGAAAAAGTAATAACATATAAAATATTGATTCAACACCCCCCCCCCCCTCTTAGTGTTTTCATTCCTAAAAATTGGTATCAGAGTGTTGGTCCTTAGAAGACAAGTTTAACCACTTGAGTAGATCATGGGTTTGGAAGAAGTGAAACGTCTAAAAAAGAATCTTGAAGTAGCTCTTGAAGACCTTGACAAATCTGAGAAAGAAATTGAAGGACTGAAAGACAAGGTTAGTGGTTCTCAAGTAATCATTAAGAAATTAAGAAAGGACTTGAAAGATTTTTCTACAAGTGACTTAGGGATAATGATGAAAAAATATGAATGAAGAAAAAACATCTTTGAATGACCAGATTGAAGATTTAGATGAAAAGTTACTTAACAATCAAGAAGTCTATGAAGAACAGATCAAGGAAAACAAGTAGTTGGATGAAAAATGAAGGCAAGCAAACATGAAAATTTTGGAGTTGGAAAACATCAAGAAGTAGATAGAATCTAAATTGACTGAAGCAATGAATCATATTGACTCATTACACACAAGAAAGGATCTTATAGAGTCACAATTGTAGGCATAGAAGATTAAAGGAGACACCACCGATATTGGATTCAATGAAGCACACAACTAGATCAATGACATGCAAGAAAGAAAGAAAGCATCTAAACAATCCTTAGAAGCTAAGAATGTAGGAAATCATATAGTAGCTAAAGTTGAACCATCTAAGAATGAATGGAAGCCAGTAAACAAGACTTGTTATGCCTGCAACAAGCATGGTCATATAGAAAGGAATTGTAAAGAGGTAGATCAAATCAAAACTAGAAAAATTAGAGAAGTCATCCACAATAGAATGTAAGAAAATCTTAGAACATTACATGTCAGATATGAAATTATGTTGGTCACATAGCCAGACAGTACAGTATGGCAACTCACATGAATGCGGCAAGGAATATCAAGCCCTGAGTCATTTTTCACTCATGCAACAAGGCTGGACACATCTCTAGGTTTTGTAGGACAAGAGTGTAGAGATAGGAAAGCCCTAAAAAGTTAGAAGGATCAATATTGGATGAAGAAGTAAAAGTCAAGTTTGTGAAAGCTTCAGAAGACGTGAGCTTGATTTGGAAGGAAGAAAAGTCAGATAATGTTGGTGAAATAGTTGAGGATGCATCCACAATGGATGCACATCCTATTTATGGTTAAATGACCTTCATGGTCATAAGGGGAGCTAGACTAGCTCTAGAACACTGTGCGGCTGGTATACTTACCCTTAGATTATGTACCTTAGACTACAATTATTTGGATAATATGTGATGCAGTATGCAAGAGCGCACTGCCTGATTGATAGCAGAGAAGAAGAATGAAATTCACAGTTGCATTCTGTGTTTACATGGCAAGAATTAATGAAGGAAAAGTTTCTTTATAGCCATTGGAGATTCATTATTTAGACATTGCATTCTAAGTTGACCATTTGGAGAGCACAAAAGATCAAGTAGTTGAGATAAGAAGTGTTGTAGTTGAATTATCAGTAAAGAAGAAAAATTGATCATTGGAAGCCCTAACTCAAACACGATGATCCAAAAACCCTTGGAAACTTTTGTAAAGTGATAATTCAAGTAAGTCATGGTTACACCAATTTTATTTGATGTTGATAAAATAAAAAGATATGTGTATAAGAGGAATCCCTTCAAGTCCACCCTAGATGACCTAGAAGGATCCTTTTCTAGAACACTAATGGGCATTATGCACATAGAAGACATGTGCACATAAATCTACAACAAAAAGGAACTAGTAGGACTAGGTAGAATCAGGGTGCATATGGAAAACATGATGAATCTAGATAAAAAATTCACTGATGAGTTCATATAGTACCTCTATATTTTGCTTTCAGTTTATCAGTGCCGTACTCTTTTAGGCCACATTTCATGTGTGCATTTATGGATATTGTTTCAGTGATTGTGGATTTATCTGGATTATGTTTATGCTATGATGTTATGTGATTTCATATTTAGATGATTATATTATTATGATGTGATGTTTCATGTTTCAGTTGGTTTATGATATACTACCCCATACTAGCATGTGTATGGTGTTCATATGTATGTATCTATATTATGTGTCTTTATGGTAGAGGGCAGAGGCATAGTTACTCACTTTGTCAAGATCCACACATCTGACCATACCCTATCATTGCTTGTTATATGTTGTATGTACATGCATTGTTTTGTGATGACAGGTTTGCAGGTACAAGGCATTGTCTTCCTTGAATTGGCAGGAGTGAGCGTGCCCATAAAATACTCATCTCAATGGTAAAGAGGGGAGATGACAGATGGACCCAAAACCCAATCCTTAGCCTATTTATCCTAATTGTTGGATAAAGTATCGATTGACTACCTTGCCTGAGTTTGGTCAGGTTGACCTGATTCATGGATCCCATCTTTTGAGTTTGTATGATACATGAGTGTTCCTGAAATATTGTTTTGATTTAATTGTTTGCTATGGTTATTTTAATTAATAATAGAATGGGAAAAATAATGATTAAATTATTTCTTATATCGTTGAATAATTATTAATTAATTAAAAATCAAATATGAGAATATTTGAATTTAATTAATTAATTGTGCTAATTTATGATTTAATATGTTTTAATTAAATTGTTGAAAATTAGTGCATGTTATAATTGTGTCATAATTATTAAATAATTTAAATGTGGAATTTTATATTACTTGTGCTTTATTGATTTATGTGAAATTTGATTTCATAAAGTAACTTGTAAAAAGAATTCTATGTGAGTTGTGTATAAATAATATATTTTATAATTAATAATTGGTATTTTTCCCTCAACTCAAAAGGGGGAGTTTGAGTAGGAGTTGTCTGGTGACTCATTAGGGTTTGCATGATAGGTGGGTTTGATTTTATATTTGGGGAAAATTTGCATTCATTTTGAAGAGGTTTTTTTTGGAATTTTCAATTTTGGGGAGAGAGAGCATTTTTGGAATATTTTGTGCTTTCTTGTGTTCTTGAGAATTTGGTGTGTGAATTTTTCTGGGTGAAGTGTGTGTGCATCTGGAATTGGAATTCTACAAAGTTGTGATTCAGAGTTGTAGGATTGAGCTTCTACATTATCAGATTTGAGAGATTCAGCATCCTACAGGCAATTCTACATCAGATTTATAGCATTGGAATTGAGGTAGGGTTTTAATGAGCTTTTCCAGTATTATTATCTGTAGAAATTAAGTAATATGCTTTGCCTATTGAATCTAAAGGCTAAATTAGCAATTTTGGTTAAGGTTTCATTTTTAGGATTCTAAAAGCTATTAGAAAAGCTTTTTCTATATTTTAATATTACTTGGCACACTAGGGAAATGCTGGCAAAATTTTAGGGAAAAATTCAACCTAGAACTTACAGAAAATAAAAAAAATCAATTCTAGTATAGTAAAACTATAGAGAAGATAAATTTATTAAATGGGTTGTGTAGAAAAAAATGTTTTGGAGTGCAAAAATGAATTTTGGGCAAAAAAATACCCTCCCTGTGGAAAAAGACAGTAAGAAAAATATTACACCAGTAATTTCTTTTTTTTGGCATGCTTTGTTGTAAAATTTATTATTGTATTAGAGTACAAATTTTTAAACAATAGAATAAGACAAAGAAATAAACCCATGTAAAAATTTCCTACTCTGGAAAATTTTCCAAGCCTGTGTGTTTTTTCGTTTCTGGAAAAAGCCATTGGAAACAATATTCTCTTTGAAATCTCAAAATTAGCATTTTAAAATATATATATATATATATATATATATATATATATATATATATATATATATATATATATATATATATATATATATATATATATATATATATATATATATATATATATATATATATATATATATATATATATATATATCTTTATTGGTCAAATGTGCTAGTTTTACTTTATTTTTACTTTTTAAAAATATGTGTATGAAAAGAAGTGATGTATTGACAAAAGATTACTTTTAAAAAAAAAAAATTAATCACAGGAGGGAGGGCACGGGTTTTGATACCGTACCCCCCTGTCATTTCGACTGTTGCATTTTTTTTTGAAAACCGTTTGTATTAATATGAAAAAAAAAATATTAATTAAAAAAATTTCTACAATGTGTAAAGGGAAGTGGGGCCACCACCTTCCCCACTCCCTTTGGCATGGTGTCCATAGCAGGGCACTGCTACGACAGTACCAACTGCTATGGCAGTGGTACTAATGTAGCAGTACACTGCTACGCTGGGGCCGTGACCTCGGTTGTACAAGGTGCGGCATTTTGGAAAGGGTGCAGGGTGTGGGGACCGCAGCCCCCCCCCCCCCCCCCCCCCCCCCCAAGCAAGTTAACCTTAATCTTTTTTTTTGATATGTATATTAAATTTTGTTTATAAAATATGTTTTATTAAAAATGTTTTATTAAATTATGTCAGATTAAAATTTATTTATTTATTTATTTATTTTTCTTGTTTGATCGATCGGTAAAAGGCCTAAGCCCTTAATATTTTATTAATTTTTAAAGATATTTTTACAAAGAAACCCCGCTCGATGTAGGCGCTGATAGGAAAGAGTGGGGTAGAGAAAACCTCCAGCCTTGCCTGGGACCATAGGTCCTGTAAATATACATAATACGTGGGCATACCCACGACTCGGCAATGTCCGAGATTGAAAACAAACATAAGTACTATGGGCATACCCACAGCTCGACAAATGTCGAGGACAAAATGGTATATACAAGAACTAAGTGGAGCAACTCTTTGCGTAGTGCTCAATATAATATCATACATTTAGAGGGTAAACCCTTCTTCTTGAAAATGTCAGATTAAAATTTTATTATATTAAGATTTTGGAATTTTTTTTTTAAGAAATGTTAATTAGATTAATAAGCTTTCATTAATGAGTCCTTTTTGTATGGTAATTTTTTTATTAGTAATTTGTATTTTTTATTTATTATTAATGGATAATAATAGATTATTTTTCGTAATTTTATAAAACATTAGAGGATCATGTGAATAAATTATTGCTTTATTGGAAATATTCAATGTTGTTAGATCTCTTATTTTATGGGCAAATAAATTAGGGTTGTGTATTCAAATAGGCTTAAGTATGAATAATTTCTATAGTCGAATTGGACCTTTATTTAATGCTATAAACGTATGATTTATTTTCTTAGCTGAACATGTATTATTTTGTACTGAAATTAGTTGTTTATCATAATATGATTTTTATCTTTCCTGTATGTTTGGGTTATCAGTGTTACAGGATCTAGATGACCTAGGAAAGACAGAGGCTTGGGATTTTTCTTTTGAACATGCTAATTATCATGTTTGGCATGACTGTGTATTCTATATTTTTCAGTTGACCTTATAGGCTCTTGTTGTACTATGTGATTCAGTGAATATGATATGTAGTCAATCCTGGTTTCTATGATGATTCTGGATATGTAATTATTTAACTTATCTATGACTTGATCTAGGAGAGATCTATGAGCCTAGGGTAGATTACCTAGATATGTGTTAGGAGGTGGCTTGCAATAAGCATCGGGGCCCACAAGTGGCTGCTGTTGACCACTTATTGTAAGTTATTGTAAACAAGTGATAACCTAAATTAAACTAAGGGAAATAAATGAACCTAATAAGATAGTTTCCTCTCTCATGCTTGAGTGCTAGTACAGACTGAGATGAGGATGAGATGATGCTTTCCTTTTGAGGTGTGTGTTTTGGCATAGTTAATGGCTTCGTCAGCATAAGAGGTCATTGATTCCGTGTATGGTCACTTGAGTGCTAGAATCTAGAGAGATTACTAGGATGAGACTCAAGGGTCAGATGTACATGATGACACCTTCCTACGCATAGTCTAGTTATCCTACATGGACGGTTGCCTCTGGATTAGTGAGTCATACCTTTCACTACCTTTGTTGACTTTGAGTTAATAAGCTATCAGGATTCCTTTTCTAGTGGTGTTTCCTATGTTGGCTTGATTATCTAATTGGGGTCCTATCTTATCTCCTCAGCATGGTGGGGTAGACCTTTGTGGTTATACACGGATAGGTGGTAGTGATTCTTTACCATTTGAGATTCGACGTCTTGGTACTAGTGCTTAATGGTGTCTTTATAGTTGGATTCCATGTGTTATTTCTTCATTGATGTTCTTATATACTTGTTCTTTTTTTGTAAATCTTGTATTGGAGTATCGCATGTGATACCTAATCTGGATATTGTAATTTAGTTGTTAGAATGATTAATGCATACCCTACGACATGTGCAGTGGATGTATGTTTATTAGGATTAATGATTTTTCATGAGATGTAAACATTATGATATAATTGTAGTATTTAATTTATGGAACTTCTTGTTGATGTTATTCAGTGTGTTATGATAGTAAGTAATACTATGTCATGGGACCCATTAGATTTGTAACCTGTGTTTATGATGTGTGTTATGTGAGATAATGGTTAATGCTTTTATGTAACTATATATCTTGATTGTTAACTTTAGAAAAAATTTATTCATCAAACTTAGTATCATGTTCTAGGTTAGTTTCTTTTGGGTTCCCTAGTGGGGCATTACAATTTAGGTAGTTGGAAGGAACCCCATTATAGAATATGGTACTGCATGTGAGTTTAATGAATAAGAGTGGATTAAGATTCTATTAAGTAGGATTCATGATGACCTATTATAGATAGGAGAAGTCCCTGTAAGAATAACCACTAATCTCATTCATGAGATGACAGGACTCTCAAAGTTTGACACCATTCTTCCAGTTGGAAAAGATGTCAGGAAACTAGTAGAACATGCTTGTAAATACTGCAGTGATAGGTGTAGCATGACCATTGAGCTGATTGAGGAGAAATACATCAAATTGATATCTATGATACTTGGGTATAGATTTCAACATACAAATAGGGTTAATAGTGTGTTCGCAACCACTATTCTAGCAACTATCAGATTGGTAAGAGAGAATGGAGAATTTAATTTGTGTGAGATCTTGCATGCACAATTGATACATAACATATGGGCATAAAGCATGATAAGAGTAGTATTTTCAGATTTGGATCACTTATCATATATATGTACTTCCACATAGTCAATAAAGTATCAGACTTGTATCTTGACAGGAATCTTCCTACTATGCCACAAATATCTTTCAAGGAATCTATTGAAAGCACCTTGAAGGATTACATAGAGTTAGAACTCACAACATTCAGGATAAAAATGTAGATGAGGTACAGGATTCCTGAAAGTATAGTTGAGAAGTACAAGGATAGTATATGTTTCATAGTGGAGACAGACACCACTTGTATGGAAGCAGTGGAACCAAGGACCAAATGGATTCATCCACTTGGGTATGAAGTGGAGGAACACATCTTAGAGGTATATTGACAAGTCCTCCTCATAGTGCCAAAGAATCCCAATGAACCTAGATGGGGTACCTATGAAGAAAAGACAAGGGATGTTGATGTAGTTCTTAACAGTGCTGTGACCAAGAGGAAAGCTTCCAAAATTACCTCAAAAATACTAAAGATTCATGGTGTAACACAAAATGATCTGGATAAGGAAAGGGAAGCCAAGATTGAAATGCAACTTGAGAGTGCACCCACTGGTGAAGCAAAAGATGAGAAATTAGATGATCCTAAGGAAAAGAAGAGAAAAAATACTGAGAGCACCCCTGCACCATCAGATACAGTTGATGCAAAATCCACATCACATCCTAAGTATAAGATGCCAAAGAGGAAGAAGGAAACCAATGCAAGTCATACATCCTCTAGGACAACTAGAAATCTAAGAAGGAACACTCAAGCACCTCCTGAGGTAGGTTTTAGACCTAGTCTTCAAGTATTGAAAACTAGGATTGTTGATGAAGGAAGAATTGATCAGATAAGTAAATTCTATGATATGTATAATGAGATTGATAAGTTAGAGATCCATGTAATGATAATCAAGCATATGATTAAGTTCAAGAAGATAGTCTTGGAACTTAAGACAGTTATTCTAGACAAAGTATGGAACATTCTAGAATTCTTGAAGAGATAGGCTATTAAGGAAAACCTCAGAATAAGGGAAAAGATTTTAGATGAAAGCCTCCATGTATGCTCATTAGAAGAGAAAACACTATTTTTAGATCTAGTGAATCCTCACCTAAGAATAAAATTGAGAACTCTACAAATAATGGATAAAGACTATGAGTTGGTAGCAAAAGAGACTAAGAAATCATTTGATAAAATTTTCTTAAACAAACACATGTATCCACCTACTATGCCCACAACTCAAGTGCCTTCTAGGAAATTCAAGGAGTTAGAGATAAAAAATGCACTAGTAATAGGTCTGCAAGAATCAATAGCCTCAGTGATAGTGTCTACAGATGAAGTAAAGTCTGCGCCCATGCCCAGAACACAAGAAGATGACATAATAATGATTGACAATGTAGAGATATCAATGGCAGCCACTAACAAAGACATGCACAAATTTGAGGAAGCCTTTGTTAGTACACAAGAGGTTGAAATACTATGTGGTGATAATTCACCTAAGAAGCAAGAAGAAGTGCTGATTGAGGATCTAACAGGTAAAGAAGAGGAGAAAGAAGAAGAAGAGGAGAAAGAAAAAGAACTGAAATATAAACCCTTTGTTGAAATGCCAATAAGGATAAAGACATAAGTGATGGGCAACACACTTATCCCTCATATTCCATCAGCATCATTGTTGTCAAGTTTGACCCCTAATACTAAAAGCTTGGGTTCATGGGGAGAAGAAGACCTAATGGAGAAGGTTAAGGAGAAACAAGTGATGAGAAACCCTCTATTTTTTGAATCAGTCAATATCCTGAATAGTCTACTACTAGAAGAGAAGAAGGTGACAAAGATACATTCTGTGGATGATGTCAGTACCATTCTAACAAGCTTCAAAGGAAATTTTTCTATCCTAGAAGAATTAGCAACCAAAGCACTAGAAGGAAAGTATCTAAAGAAGAGATTGAATGAGCTAATAAGTAACTTCACACTTGATCTCAAATCTCTTAAGGTTGGTCAAGATTCATTGAAGGAAATTGTAGCTAAAGGAAGAAAAATCATAGCTGATTGCATGAATCAAGACAAGCTGACTACATACCTCTACAAGAAGATTCAAGAGGTAGAAGTGATGATAGACAAAGTAAGGAAATTAGTGGAAGATCCCTCCACAGATATAAACATGTACAATAATGTATACCAGGGACAAGTGGACAAAATAGAGAAGGTAGAGAAGGAAATGTCCAAAATAAGGGCAAGGCAAACACAAATAAGAAATGCTCTTGTGCCCTCACTAGATGTGCTAAATTAGAACATCAAGGAGATTGATGCCACTATGGTCACATATGATCAACGTTCGAGCACAGTTTTGAAGAAGATGGAGAAATTTACATATACATTGCATGCCCATCTACAAACTGTAAATGCACTGACAACATTTTAGCACCAAGAGATCCACAACTTAAAGATAGCATATCTAGATGTACTTACATTGTAAGTACTTGTTGATACACCCTATTGACACTGAAAATTTTAGGTCCTAAAGGAATAGGATGTCAGGGAAGTATACTATATATTTTATAAATTTCCTTTGATTATAAAAACTATAATGGATAAAAGGCATATATGTTTGTCATTCTTTATTTTTCATTTATTAAGTTATTAATTGTTTTATTTCAAATTATTTAATGAACATTCTTTTGAAATAAAATTATTCTAAAAATGATAAATAAAATAAAAAAGGCGGCGAGAGGGAGTTGAACACTCAACCTCTCAAGCCGACCTTTTTCCTACCTATCTACCCTCCTACCCCCTAACCAATTAGTCTATTTGTTTCCTTCGAGAGGGTTAGGAGAAAATACTTATTTATCTTTGTTTTTATGTGCAGGTGAGAAATAAAGTGTAACCTCTTACACAGGGAGTAATTTCTTCCCTAAATTAACTTTCAAATTAAATTAGGAATTTCTTTACTTATTTATTTATTTTTTAATTTTAGGAAAAAGAATGGGGAGAGGGAGTTGAACACTCGACCTCTTGACCCATTCCTTTTCCTACCTAACTACCCGACCCTACCCCTACCAATTGCTCTATATTCTTCTTCAGGAATGTGTATCTAAATAAATGTATAAATTTAAGATAATCTTATCTCCTCTGAAATAAATTATTAAAATTAGTATTGTTTGTGAGATAGAAATTTTAAATTTTATGAGCATTAATCATGGTTTCATTTTAATTTGTGATTTACCTCCCAAAACCCTAAAAGTTAAAAATGTGAAATAAAAGGTTAAATTTGATGATTATTAATTTGTTTAAGGTTTTTGTATATTTTGATGTTAATTCTTTTTCTTTTTTGTATCCTTAAATGTAATTTGGCATTTTCACCTAATGTATTTTTAACATTAATATTTTACCAAAAAAAAGGGGTGAAAAGGTTTTAACATTATTGTACTTTTATTAAAATTTAGTGATGTGCAATGTAAATGTTTCTTTTTATATATATAACTATTTAGGGTTTTCCATTTATTCTTTAGCTGCAAATTCCTAAAGAGTAACTTTTCCTTACTCATTTACTTTAGGGTGTTAATAATTTTATCTTACTATTTTTATGAATTAGTTAATCTTTTTATATGTATGTTTTAGGGTTGCTTTTTAGAAAGTTAGATTTTTTTAGATTCCCTAATTATATGTATTTTTATAGTTGTAATATTATTTTATATTAGAAATATTTTGTAGCATTAGGGTAGTAGTTTTGTAAACTTAATATGTTTGCCCTAAGTGGATTGATTTGATCTTTAGGGTTAAATATATTTTTTCATTAAGTGGATTATATTTTTAAATAAATACATTATGTTTTATTTTGAAATAAAAGGATAATTATAAACGTAATGTTTTTATTTATCTCATTATATAAATCCTTCATGATTTAATAATTATTGTGATTAAAATATAATTAAAATTTTCATTTTTCATTTTTTATTTTTGATATTTATTTTCAATTAATTATTAATAAATAATAGATAGTTTTTATATAAGATTAATATATTACATATATAATGATTTTTATTTTTAGGTTTAAAATAAACTAATGTTGAGTGTTTTTTGTGTGTGCAGGAAATTAAAAGGTAAACTATTATGCACGACACACCAAAATTAATGTAATTATAGGGGAGTTTTTTCCCAAACAACCATTGTTATGGTTTGTTATATATATTTTTAGGGCAGTTGAATAATTAGGTCCTGTGAAAGGGCATGTCCTTTCACAAGGAACCATTGGGATTCATATTTATAATCAATTGATTGTAAACAGAAAAATAACAATTAATCACTGCAAAAAATCTACCTTCTCATAGACTGGAATTTAATGTCTCAAGATCTTATGCATGGATATCTGACAAGTGTTTATACCCTATTGATTATATAGTTTTTATGTTCAATTGGTTTCTTGGATTACTCTTTAGCCAGGGTACCCTACTGTGTTTTCTATTTCGTGCATTTATTTATGACTAATTTTTACAATTTGAATAATGGTAGCATGGTCTGAGAACCTGTTACTGTTTCCTTTTGGGCTCTTAAGTTGAGTTAAAAACCATAGGACCTATTGTATAAATTGTTGTAAACTTTTTTTCAATAGAAGCTTGTAGGGCGATGGTCTCATTTTACAGAAATGAGTTATCTTAAAACCGTCTCTAGTTACATGTAGTATTGAATGTATCTGACTCTATTTTCAATTTGGTATCAAGCATTGGTCTATTCGTTCATTTGAAATTGTCATTTTTATTCCTCTGTGACTTACATTTCATAGCTTATTTATTATCCTATTTACAAAGCATTGAATTAGGTTTAGCATTATTTTCTAGCCTTTAGTTTACATTTAAAACATTTCTAACAATTAGTATATTAGGTTGTTGTTTCTTCCAAGGATCGTTAACCCCTTTGGAAGGAATTTTTGTTGTTTATGCATGTGTTTGTGTAGTTAGACAACATACTCAATTTAGGCCTACCAGCCTTGGTTCGATCGAACCAGAATTGCAAAGGCATTTATTGTGCTTGTCAGTTGGCCTCAAAACGGTCCAGCATTTTTGAGCACCAACACACCCTTTTTTGAGCACCTTTGTCATTAATGTGAAAGGGGGAGTACAGTATGTAGAAGAATATTGAGTGTGTATATGATGTAAAGGAGAATAGTATATAGTAAAAAGGGAGATACAAGTTAGAATATATATCAGTAAGATTGTGTATAAGGATAAAGTTAGTAACTTCACCATATTCCTTTGTTGCCACTAATGACAAAGGGGGAGATTATTGGTAAGTTGACTATAATATTGTATATGGCTAAATATAGTGTTGTAATTATGGAAACAAACTCATATGATGTTTTGGAGTTAGCGCACTTAATCACAAGATCAAAATTTTGTTAAGTATGAATGATTGGACAGTAAACAGAGCACCAAGTAAACAGAGCATCAACACACGTGCATATGAATGAGTTATGGTATGCACCCTAGAAGATAAGCTTGTTGATATGTAATCATGATAAGTCTAAGAGAGCACAATCAAATGAGTTAGTATGATGAAGATATAGCCAGTTGAAGAGTCATAGTCAGTAAGTGGCAGAACAGAACAGAGTACAGGGCCAACTATTTGTATTTTGATTAGCGCTTGTAATATTGTTTTGTAAAGGCTATGCACCTATTATATTTAGGTCATAGACATGTTAATATTATTATATGTAAACACAGTTTAGCTAATTAAATTGGAAGTGTTGTATGTAATTAGTTATAGGCTAACTTGATGAAGATTTTTGTATGCGTATATAATTAAGACATGCACCCTTGTAATTATGAACATGATGTGAAATAGAGTTGACAGAAGTAGAGATGAAGTATGCAAAGGCTAGATGAAGTGTCATAGAGCTTTACAAGAGGCTAAAGCATCAATGAACAAAAGGAACTGAATAGAAAAGAAGTATCACAACTGTAGTTCACCTTACAGATATAGTGTGTATCTGAGATCCAGAAGGTTGTAGCCTTCACCACTTGAGAAGTGAGCTCTAGGAAAGTGTGTCCCCACCTTTAATAGGGTTATCGTAAAAGACTCTTAACAGGGTCTGACCTTTGACTAGGTCTCTATACTAAAATAATTGTAAAGAACAACTCCTAACAGGTTTGCAAGATCTTCCAACAAGGATCACAAAACACTAGTGTAGTTCTTAGTGGGTATCAATTCCCACTGAGGTTTTTACCTATTTGGGTTTCCCTGTAATCATATTGTGTGTTATGCATTATGGTTTCTTATGTTACTTGGATTAATATTAAGTTTAGTACTTAAGAAATAAAGTTAAGATTCAAGTGTTCAGAAAAAGTAACAATATATAAAACATTAATTCACCCCCCCCCCCCCGCCCCCCCCTCAGTGTTTCCATTCCTAACAAGTATATGCTGAGTAAATTTAGTGTTGACTAAACTTCAGTCTATGCTGAGTGACTGGAAATTTCCAAGCAATAGTGTTAGCTGAGGAAGATAGTTTGTAGAGATGACTAAGTTACGTAGTGATGACTAAGGAGATGAATACAATATTGTCTGAGTGTCAATAATTTACATTTGGAGGAAGAATTCAGATTTCCTGCTGACATAGTTGAATTATTAGGTTATGTAAATCATGTTGACTTTATTAATTTATTGTATGGAGAATTTAATGCATGGTAAATCATTTTATTATGGATTCAATGAGGATATTGAAGATGTATCTAGAAGGATAGATGAAGAACTTAAATGATGGAAGGATTCAATGAATCTGACCTAACCTAAGATCTATGGAGGAGATTAAATGGAAAATGATGGATCTACCTATCTATAGAGGTATAAAGGAAAACCTAAGTGTGAGGTTACAGAGTATGCTCAAGTTGTTGATGTTATTGATTGATAAGTCTAAGAAGACTTAAGGTGAAGGAGTTGATCACAGTTGTGTTTTCTTGAAGAAAATTTTGAGCAGATCAGAGATGGAGATGGAAATGGAACTCAGTCAGTAAATCAACATATATGTGTGAATTGGATCTGTTATTTCCAAAGTGAGTTGTATGTTTTTTAGATCAAATACTACTGCTACTTTCAGTCTAAATCCTTTAATCAAGGTTGACCTAATAGTCATTGTTTAAATCCTTTAATCAAGGTGGCATTCTAATGGAATGTACTTAAATCCTTTCACTAGGTCACTTTTGATAGAGTGTTTAAATCCTTTAACAGGGTCACACCTAGAAATGTGTTTGTAAACCTTTAACAAGTTTGAATTTTCACAGAGCTCACTTTAGAAGAGTGAAAATATTGGTAACATGTTACAAAGTGGTTTTTCCCAAATTGGGTTTCCACTACAAATCCTAGTTTTATACTTGTGTGAATGTTTTGATGTGTATTTTTCTATGTTCTAGAAGATAAATACTTTTGGATAGTGGATTACATGTTATATGTTTCTAGTGTATATTCTTTAGAGGCCGAGTTGTGTTGGTGATTAGATCTCAGATTGTTGAAGTGGTTAAAAGTTCAATTGGTACATATGGACCTGAGAACAACTGATTCACCTCCCCTCTCTATTGTTCTAAATAATATTAACAAGTTTCAAGTGTTAAAGTTGTTGAGAAACAATGATCAAATATTTGATCAATGATCAGTGAAAGTGTTGTGGTGCTCAAGGTTAAGTCAGTTATGATCTGATAACACGTGTATTAAAAACTATAGGTGATGAGCTGACATCACATTGTTTCATGCTAGCATGTGGAGAAATATCAAGATGGATGTGTGGAGACAAAATGTGTTTAACTCATGGACTCAAATTTCTATGTAAATCATTGTGATAACTGATGTGGTAAATTTTTGGACTCAAATTTCTATGTAAATTATTGTGATAACCGATGTGGTATAAGAAATTTATTGTATAAATTTAATATTGTTGTGTGATGTATTGGACCCATTTGAAAAGATTGAAAGTTAAGTTGTAAGTCATTAGAGGTAATCCTAAGGTAGTGGAAAACTTAAGGGCTTGATGAATAGTATATATTGGATAAAGTTGATAGTTTTTGTTGTTGATCATATGTGAAGAAAGTGAGAGTTATCTTCAAGCCAAGGAAGAGACAAGTGTGTTGAGAATACATTATGTCCTTCAAAGGATTTGACCAAAAAATGATAGTGTTATTTTATTGATCATTTTTCATGTTGTTCCCTAATAGTCACAATAGTCAAAATCCTCTAATACGGTGGATCCTAGTAGGTCCCTATTGTAAATGCTCTAATAAGGTGACACATTAGTTTTTTTGAATTACTCTAACAAGGATACTCTATTGGAATTGGTTTAGTAAGAGGTGTTGAAATTCATGGTTTGTAATTGATGTCAACATATGTTTCATATGAAGACAAACAAACTAGTTATCACTGGTGTATGGATGATTGACTGAAGTGTATAGACATTGTACAAATGTTTTAGAGCATGCAAAGATGGGAAAGTATATAGGCATGAGCTATGATCTTATGTCTATGATAACATGCCTTATTTTTATAGAAAGAATGAGTTATAATTTTTTATTGAAGACTGGGTACTAGACAGTGATAGTGGACAATGATAGAGTTTCTCTCTATATTTCTGATATAACTTGGATACGAGCATGAACTGTGACCTACAAGCTCAAGGCATGTTAAAACACATTTTGGAGAATGTTTCTTATGATTTTTTGGTCTCTTTTTTCTTGGTGACATCAACTAAAGTGTGTGGTCTTTTGAAGACCTATTTGTGGCTGACTACAGTGGTGTAATGTATTTAGGAGATGATGGGCATGGATTTCAGATCTTAGTGTATATTTAATGAATTATAATTATTGTTTACTTATCTAAGATATATTGTGTATCTTAGAAATGGTTAATCTAATTTCTTTTTCATTAGGGAAGTCTTAACAGGTTGACCTAATTAATTATTGTGAAAGGCTATAAAGAAGAGTTATTTCTTCTAGAAATAGAAGCATAAAAAAAAAGGAAATGTGGAAGTTGCGAGCTTGTATTTGTGAAGTCTTGTGGATGTAGAGAAGATATTGTGATTGAATAAGCTCATTGGAATTGATCAAGAAATGACAATTGCTATCAACTAGTTCATTGGATTGTACATCTTCTATACAGTTATATTTCAGACAATGAGTCTTGAAGATGGAGATAACCTTCTTTAGGTAGTGTTTCTGGGCAGTGAGCCTACTATTTATCTTGAATCCAAACATGGTCTTTTATTTAACAGGGACTATGTACTATATGCATTAACAAGGTCTTAAACATGCTAAATCTTTTGACAATGTTACTATACTTTTAGTACATTATTTGTGGGTGCTACTTCCCACCGAGGTTTTACCTTTAAAGGGGTTTCCTCAATAAAAAATGGTTATGCTATGGCATTGTATTTAATTTTTTAATGTTTTGATTAAGTATTTATTTTATAAAGTTTAAAGTTTAATAATTTGTCTCGTAACTGATTTACTCCCCTCCCCACCAACTTCTCAATTGTGTTGGTGGCCTATTATTCCTAACAATTAGTATCAAAGCATCTAGTCATTGGAGAGAAAGATTAACATCTTGAGGTGATCTTGGAGATGAAATTCTATAGGAATGAAATTCCAAAGTTTGATCCTTCAAATTTTGATAGTTGGAAGAACAAGAGGAGAACATGTCTGTTGTTTATGGGTATCGATTACTAGATGAGAACAAAGAAAGAAGAGCAAATCAAGTCTAAAGATGAATTAGAAAGAGCTAATTAAGATGAGAAGAAGATATTTTCTTGTAACATGGTTGCAAGGGAAGTATTTATTAGTGCACTCTCTAAAGGATAATTTACTAAGGTTAAGGATATGGATTCAACACAAAAATAAGGTCAAGATTGGGAGAACTCTATGAAGGAGAGAAGTTTACTAAGAAAGAGAAGTTGCAGAATTGGAAGACAAAGATGGAAAGATTTAGAATGAGAGATGATGAAAATTTTAGAGCATATGTACAAAGGGTTACAAGGGTTTTTAGTGGAATTAGGAACTCTGGAGGCACATATAGTGAAGAAGAAGTGATCACAATGATTCTTAGATCTTTGACATCTATGTACAAAAATAAAGTGCAAGTGATATAGGAGATCATACCTTTGGAAAAAAACTTTAACAAAGAGATGTTGATTGAAAAGTTAACTACCTTTGGGGCTACAAAACTTGGAGATTCATTACCTAAGCCCGAATGAACATTTAAGGTGCTAGTACATAATGAAAAATGGACTTTATCAAGGCTAGAAAGAAATAGAAGAAATAATTTATGCGAAGAGCTTGGTGATTATGCTGATGAATGGGAGAAGATACGAGAAGAAGAACAAAAATTAGATGAAATTATAGCTTTGATCGAAAGAAGAGAAGATATAGGTAAGGCCAAGTTTGAAGGAAAGTTACCACTAATTTTTTATTCATGTAATAAGATTGGTCATTTTGCATCTAGATGTCCTACAAGGGTTCCTAAGCATAAACCTAAGTTTCACATACCTAATTATTCAAGGGATAAGGAATATTACTATGCTAGTGAAGGTGTTTCTAATGATGATAATGTATACTATGATGAAATTGGATTTATGGCTATTAAAGATGATGAACCTATTCATGAAGAGAAAGGCCTAGTTTCACATGTTGAAAAGAAATTAGAATGGATCATAGATATTGGTTTTTCACATCATATGACTAGTGATAAGAATAAGTTTATTAAGATAACTAAGTATGATGGTGGTATAGTTAGATTTGATGATAATATTCCTAATTTTGTCATTAGAGTAGGATCAATTTGTCTAGACGGTAAGACTAATACTGGTGATGTATTACTTATTGATGGAATTAAGAATAATTTATTAAGTATTGGACAACATG
The DNA here is from genome assembly GCA_027943335.1 of Chamaecyparis obtusa. Lineage (NCBI taxonomy): Eukaryota > Viridiplantae > Streptophyta > Pinopsida > Cupressales > Cupressaceae > Chamaecyparis > Chamaecyparis obtusa. The sequence continues at coordinate 59,773 of BSBK01007262.1, forward strand.
TAGACAAGGGTTATTAAATGAATTTCATTGATGGGAAATGTTCTATCAGAACTAAGATAGGGGATTTGATTGCATTGGGTATTAAATTAATAAGTAATATATTTAAGTTGAATAGATTTGAAGCTTCTTGTTTTGTTACGAAGACTAATGATAGTTGGTTATGGCATAGAAGATTTTTTCATGTAAATTTGGACAATATTGTGAAAGAAAGTATGACAAATGCTTTTAGAGACCTAAAAAAGATTGTAAAACTATTTAACACCATGTTTAGAGAATGTGTAATGGGGAAACAGTCTAGAAGTAGTCCTAAAAGAAAAAGATCTTATTATGGTGAGAGGTATTTAATACTTTTGGTTGATGATTTTTCTAGGAAGATGTGGGTTCCATTTCTTAGAGAAAAGACTAAAGCTTTTGACAAGTTTAATATTTTTAAAGTAAAAGTAGAGAATGAATCATGTTTAAAGATAAAATGTTTGAGATTAGATAGAGGTGGAGAGTTTACTTTAGATATGTTTAATAACTACTTGGAAGAGAATGGAATATACAGACAAACATCATCTCCCAAGACACCATAGTAGAATGAGATTGCAGAGTGAAGAAACAAAACTATATTAGATGCTACTAGAACTATATTGCTGGAAGAAAATGTGTCACATGTTCATTGGAGAGAAATTTTTGGTGCTATTGTTTATACCTTGAACAAAATTCAAATCAAAGAGGTACAAGTAAGACTCCTTATGAACTATATTTTAATCATACTCCTACTATGAAATATTTCAAAATATTTGGTAGTAAATGTTATATCAAAAGATATGATGAGATAGGAAATTTTCATGCTAGAATTGATCAAGGAATTATCCTTGGTTATTCCACTAAGAGAAATGCTTACAAGTGTTTCAATTTGAGACTGAGAAAGTAATTGAAATTTCTAATTTAAGGATTGATGAGAAGCTTTAGATTCAAGAAAGAGTATATGATTACAGTCACAATTCAGATAACAAACAAGTTGCTAAAAATTAAGAAGAGCCTTTTGAAGTTGATCATGAAATGGAGATATGTTTGAATGAATCTACTAGTATTAAAAAGACACTGAGGTATGTAAAGAAGAACCATCCTGAAAATCAAATCATTGGTGATGATAATAAAGGAATGATGACAAGATCTAGATTAAGGAATGAAATTTGTTTGATTTCTCAAGTTGAATGTAAAACTATTAATATGATTTAGAACAACAAAGAGTGGGGGTGAATCAATTGTTCTCAGGTCCAAATGTATAAATAAAATTTCAAAAACTCTTCAACAAATTAGATCTAACAACCAATAGCTACTCAGTCATTACTGAATACATAACAAAAACATATAACATTGCAGTTCACTATCCAATAGTATTTAACTTGCAAAACATAGAAATGTTCAAACCAAAACATTCACACAAGTATCAACACCGGGATTTATAGTGGAAATCCAATTAGGGAAAAACCACTTTGTAACATGTTACTGATATTTTCACTCTTCTAAAGTGAGCTCTGTGAAAAGCCAACCTTGTTAAGGGTTACAAACACACTGTCAGGTGTAACCCGATTAAAGGATTTCAACCACTCTGTTAAAAGTGCACCTTGTTATAGGACTTACATACACTCCATTAGAATGCAACCTTGTTCAAAGGATTTATACAAATGACTATTAGGTCAACCTCTATTAAAAGGATTTTGATTGATACAATGGTTAGAAAGTAACAGTAATAATGATCTATAAGCATACAACTCACTTTACAAATATCAGATCCAATTCCATGCATATATGTTGGCTTATTGACTATGATTCATTTTTATCTCCATCACTAATCTGCTCGAAAATCCCTTCAAGCAATCACAACACTTCTCCTTCAACATTTTTTTCTTAGACAGTCAATAACATCAAAAATAACTCCAGCATCCTCTGCATCATCTGCTCATTCTTCTCTCTATACTTAGGTTCCCTTAATACTTCCTCAATTAGGTCAATCCAACTTTTGCTACTTAATCTTCTTTGTCGATCTTAGGGTTAGGTCAGATTCATTGAATCCTTCCAACTTTATGTTCTTCATCTCTTCTTCTAGAATCATCCCAAATCTCTTTATGATTTATAATAAAACATTTTTCAATGCATTTAATGCTTCCATACAATCAATAAATAAAGTCAACATAGTTTACATAATACAAGGATTCAACGATGTCGGCTAGGAATCTGAATTCTTTGTCAAATGCAAATTGTTGATGCTCGGTCAATACAGTGTTCATCTCCTCAGTCTTCATTGGGTAGCTCAGTTACCACTAAAACTATTTCCTTAGCTAATACTGTCTTCCTTGGCAACTAACTAATATTTAGTCAACACTAAATTTACTTGACATGTACTTAGCTCAGTCGAGACTAACATCACTCGGCTTAAACTAGATTTCTTCACTTTTGCTCAGTTAAGCCTACTTGTTTAGTGTTCCTTCTTACTTAGATAAGAAATACATTATCTTATCATTGTACCACATAATCAAGTACACATTAAAGTATCAAGATAACTCAACCTTTCCCTAGGTGTTATTTTTATCAACCTTGCCCACTGTCTTCTGTACTTTCTTAAATAGCAATAGTCTTACCAGTTAAGGTTTGACATCAATGACAATACAATAATTAATTCAATTGTATTTTCCAACAAAAATTACTAATGAAGCATATAGAGATGAATCTTGGACTAAAGAAATACAGGAATAATTGGATCAGATAAAGAAGAACAAGACTTTGGAATTGGTTCCTAGACCTAAAGATAAGAATGTGATAGGAACTAAATGTGTTTTCAAAAACAAAATGAATGATGAAGGAATAGTTGTAAGAAATAAGGAAAGATTTGTTTCTAAATGATAATCGAAACAAGAAGGCATAAGCTTTCGAGAAATGTTTTCTCACATTGATATGATTGAAATAGTAAAGCTATTTCTTTCTATGTTGCACATAATTTTTTTAAAGTACATTAGATTGATGTTGAATCTTTATTTCTAGATGGAGATCTAGAGGAAGAAGTGTAAATTGAACAACCTAAGGGATTCTCTTTGATAAAGAATTAGGATATGGTATGTAAACTAAATAAAGCATTTTAGGATTGAAACAAGTACCTAGAGAATGGTATGCGAGATTGGATACATATTTATTGAGTATTTATTTCAGAAAAGGTAATGCTAGTAGTAACTTATATGTAAGAACTAGTAAATAAGAAATTTTAATTGTTAAAGTTTTTGTGGATGACATTATTTTTGGAGGAAATGATGAAATGAGTAAGAACTTCCCTAAGGAAATGGAAAATGAATTTGATATGTCAATGATTGGTGAGATGAATTTTTCCTTGGGTTACAAACTAATCATAATAAATATTGTATTTTTATTTCTCAAATAAAATATCTTAAGGAAATATTAAAGAAATTTGGAATGCTAGATTGTAAATATGTTGGAAAACCAATGGTCACTAGTTACAAACTTACTAATACTAATGAAAGTCAAAGTATTTTTCAGACAAAGCATGGATCAATGATTGGAGGCCTACAATATCTAATTCACACAAGACTAGATATTGCTAATGCAGTTGGAATTGTGGCAAGATATCAAACATATCCTATAGAGAGTCACCTTGCTTCTATAAAAAGGATATTTAGATATTTTAAGGGAACACTTGACTATGGCTTATGGTATGATAAATATGATGATTTTATGTTACATGTTTATACTAATGTTTATTGGGTAGAAGTGTGGATGAAAGGAAGAGTATAAGTGGACGTGCATTTTTCCTTGAGAAAAAATTAGTTTCATGGTTAAGTAAGAAGGATGACTACGTAGCTTGGTCTACTCCTGAATCAAAGTATGTTGTTGCTTCTATCAATTGCACTTAGATTGTTTGGATGAAGAAAATGATGAAGTAAATTGCGATAAATTTTTAAGATCTTTTGGTTATACATTTTGATAACATTAGCACACTAAATATGTTGAAGAATCTAGTTATGCATCCTAAAGCTGAACATATTTTAATAAAGTATCATTTCTTGAGAGACAAGGTTCTAGAGAAGGATATTATATTGGAGTATATTAGTACAAAGGAACAAATAGTAGATATATTTACAAGTTTTTTTCCAAAGGATACCTTTCAATATCTCAGAGGTATGTTGGGGGTTAGAGCCCATGCTTGTGAGAATTAATTGATGCAAGAATGCATTAGTCGAGTGGCTTTAAGAGGTATATCATTTCTGGACTTTATGCTTGGATCCACTCCTCGGGGCAAGCGGGGGGGGGGGGGGGGGGTGATCACAAGAAGAAAACATAACACATTTGGATGATTATGCACCTTGTTGATGAGATGATCAGAGGAGAGTAATGGAACCCTTTTCCATTGATGTCAAATTGAGAGAGATTTAGGGAGAGTTGTATTGAGAAGATTACTTCTGGGTTGATGGATTTTGTCATATATTTCCATCAAAGATAAAGGAGGAGATTGTTGGAATTGGTTTACAAAGAGGTGTTGGCATTCATGGTTTTACATTGATGTCAACATATATTTTAGATGATGATAAACAGATTGGTTATCACTAGTGTATGGATGACTGACAAAAGTGTACATACATAGTACAAATGTTTCAAAAAATACAAAGATGGGAAAGTGTATGGGGATGAGCTATGATATTATGTCTAAAGTCACATGGCTTAATGTTATAGGTATAATGAGTTATAGTTTTTTTAGTGAAGAATAGGTACATGAAAGTGATAGTGGACAATGATAGGGTTGGTCTTTGTATTTATGAGATAACTTGGATATGAGCATGACCTATGACATGTGAGATCAAGGTGTGTTAGAGGACATGTTTTAGAATGTTTCCCATTATTTTTGGGTCTCCGTGTTCTTGGTGACATCAAATGAAGTGTGTGGTCTTGTGAAGACCTATTTGTGGCCTACTACAGTGGTGTAACATGTTTAGAAGATGCTAAGCATGGATTTTGTATCTTAGAGTATATTTGATAAATTATAAATATTGTTTACATGTGTAAGATACTATATGTATATTACAAAGGGTCAATTTAATTTTTTTTTTTATTAGGGAAGTCTTACCAAGATGACCTAATTGATTATTGTAAAAGGGTATAAAGAAGAGTTGTTTCTTGTAGAAATAGAAGCATAAAAAAAAGATAATGTGGAAGTTGTGAGATTGTATTGGTGATGTTTTCTAGATGTAGAGAAGAGACTTTGATTGAAGAAATTCATTGGAACTAATCAAGAAAAGATAATTGTTATCAACATTTTCATTGGATTTCACATCTTCTATACAATTGTATTTCAGATAGTGAGTCCTGGAGGTGGATTTAACCTTGTTTAAGAAGTGTGTCTGGGCAGTGAGCCTACTATTTCTCTTAACTCCTAATAGGGTATGTCCTTTAATAGGCACTATATATTATATGAATTAACAAGCTCCTAATAGGGCTAAATCATATGATAGGGATACTATATTTTCAGTACATTATTTATGGGTGCTAATTACCACTGGGGTTTTACCATTAACATATTTTCCTCAATAAAAATAGTTGTGTTATGGTGTTGCATTTAATGTGTTCATATTATTATTAATTATTTGGTTTATAAATATTAAAGTTTAATAATATGTCTCACAACTGATTCACCCCCCCTTTTTATTTATGTTTGTGGAATGTTATTCCTAACATACTCTTGATAGGTTAAAGGTTTTAATAGACCTAAAGGTAAATCCGTTCATCGGGTAGAACCTAACAATAATTTTGTAAAACTTCTAATAGGGTTAAGATCCTCACGAGGAATACTTTAGAAAGGTACATCATTTAGTGGATTCTAATCCTCACCATCATTTTTTCCCAATTTGGGTTTTCATGAGATAAACCTTTGTGTCAATTATTTCATTATTTTGTGGATGAAATTATGGTTGTGATTTTCATGTTCTCCTATTAAAGATAAACTTGTCAATTTTGTGGTAAAGTTTAAAAGGATAAAAATTTGGATAATTGATAGATTACTAATTCACCCCCCCCCCCCCCCCCCCCCCCCCCTTCAGTAATTTGATCTTAGAATTAACAAAGGTTTCCAATGGGAAACCTAAAAAAAGTTGGAGATCATAAATTTTGTTCCTTGTAATATTTTCAAACAACATGATTCAGAGATACATATGTAGTAGAATTGATAGATGGAGTCATTATTTCCCATGCGTTCAACATTATATATTTACAAGAGTATTGAGAAGGTGGAACAAGGGTAAAACTTATATTGGGACAAGGTAGCATCCCACCACCTACTTTAGATAAGAAAAAGATTGAAGAAATATTGGATAGCCATGTGGGAAGGAGTACCTAAAATAGGTAGTATGAGGAGTATCTAGTGAAATGGAAGGTTACATCTATGAAAGACTCGTCATGGTTGTCCAAAGTGAAGATTGACATAGTTTTTCTTCAACCCATTGAGATGTGATAGGATCACTTCTCAAATTACGTTGTGTATCTAATGCAAGAGAATCCAACATTGTTAGCACAATCTTGCATCACCCAAAAAAATAAAAATTTGATAGTTTCTTTTTGTAGTTTTTCCATTTCTAGACAACCATTTGGGTGAATTATAGATTCCAACACTCTGATTTTTACTATTACATTTTAAGGTCAACCTACTTTTTTTAATAACTTTTAATTTTAAGGAATATGGGGAAAATTGTTTAAGGGAATCTTGAAAATGGAAAATTAAGCACTTTAGTGAGATAATAAGGTAAAAATTATTCATAGTTTGAATGCTACTAAGGTTTTAATTTTCTAAAAAACCTAGTGAAAATTATTTGGATTTAGATTTGAGGCATTAAATGGTCTTGTAGGGCCATTAAAATGTGGGAACAAGAAGAGAGGGTCCATAGGGATGTAGTCATCTCAAAGATATTTTTGATGGTGTAAACAACTTGTCAATCAAACACCTGGATCAAAAGTTATGCCTCTTGGAAGTTGGACCATTCTTCATGAACTACCCTATCTTTTAACCTGGTTCAAATTTGAATTTCAAATTCTCTATTTTGGCACCCAACCACCGAATTTTAATATTAAAATTTCAAAATTTGGCTCTAAACTAAAAAATAGGTTATTTTGGACCCAACTTCAAGGTTTAAAGGTAGTTTTGGAGAGAAGGGAGGATTGTGAAAAAAAGGGGTTTTCCAAATTTTATGTAATGTGCATAGCATTATGGCATTTGAGACATGTAGTTTGAATTTAATTCACAAATATCCATCAAAAATAATCTCTTCAATCAATTAATAGAAATGTCTTTTGGTTGTGTTCTTTTGTATCTTGGTTTTGGCAATCAACAATCTACTTCACTACCTTAGAAGGCGTTGTTATATGAAAAAAAAAAGTTAGAATTAATTAAAGAGATTATATTATAGTATATTTAGACTCACTAGTGCCTAGGCTATATTTTTATTAAGATTGCATCAAATATAAATTTAATCAACCTATGTGATTTTTCATTGTCATATTTTGGGTAATATTTTGTTGTGTTTATACATGTATACATTTAATAGTTATGTGATTTCTATTGCATCTAACAATTGTTTTCTTTCATTTTTCTCTCGATGAAAAGTAAATACCCTTCAATTAATTTATACTTTATATTGATTTAGTATAAATTTTTATGATTATACATATTAAAGTAAAATAGATAAATATTTTAAATATAAAATATTCTAAAAATATGAATATTGTTAATGATTATGTATTGTTTTCATGTAGTGTGTGCAAATATTTGATTTTTTGTCTTTTCAAGTAGGTTTCAACATTTAGTTTGGCAAAGAACCTCTAGATCAAGAAAATTAGGAGCCTAAATTAAAAATAGGATTAGCCAACCAAAAAAAGATATACAATTATGTTAACCAAAATCCCAATCCAACCAATAAGACTATCAAAACCAAATGCATAAATAAAAATGTATCTCAAACCAAAATACAAGAACTCCTTTGATGATATATTATTTGTTTTTCTTTATCCTCTTATGTGATATTTCTCTATATATGACAAATGCTCAAATAAAGCGCCCCAAAAAAGGATAAGTTCGACAATGTAATGACAAGGACACTAGAAAATAATGATTAACTCAAAAGAGAATTAATAGCCCAAGTTATCGATTTCCAATTAAATATGAATTACCAAGATTGAAGACAATGGATAGACAAGATTGCATAACAAGGCCAAGAAGAAGAAGTTGAAAGGATAAGTAGAAAGAAAAGGCTAAAAGTCAACAATAAAATAAAAATAATAAAACATGGATCTTCCACTTCCCTCCAAAATGATGAAAGGATAATTAAATATTTCATATTTAATTGTGACAAACAATGACAAAGGTGCAGATATATGTAAATTATTTATGTGAAAGTGGGACTTGGTTGGACATAGGAAATGATCTAGATTAAATAATTGTAAAAATTATTTAATCAAACAAGTAAAAAAGATCGACAAGGGGTAAAATGTAATGAGATGATAAAAAAATTATGACAAGATGAATGATCAATCAAATAATAAAAATGATAAAAGTTGGGTGAAAATGAAAACAAATGACTAAGACTAGACGAATGACACATTAAAATGTAGAGCTACAAACATTTACCATTTTTAGTTGTCTACATTCTGCCCCATTTAGAGATGATGCAATTCTGAGCATTTTTATAATGAAAATTGAGATAAATTGCATTGAAAGGTGACTCATACACAATAGTCTATAAGAGTTTCCCCTTAAAAAATGGGTAAAAATTAGGAATAGATGCCAATTTATCAAAAAATGACACTAGGAATCTAAAAATGTATTTGGAACCAAAATTTGAGGTCAAATATAAAAGATGTGGTTCCTAAAAGGCAACAGAGACCATGAACAACAAAAATTTGCATCCATGCGTATCCATTTAGGCACCTCCAAGTAGTATAAAATGGATTTGTTGGGGTGAAAGTGGTCAATTTCACTCTAACATTTAGAATATTTGAAATAGTTGAAGGTAAGGAACTTACCAAGTAAGGCAAGTCTTAACTCAATATTAGGAGCACTCACAAAATTATTTGGTACATATACCTAAGGACCATTCACTTTGCATATAGTCTCATGTTCAAATAATGAAACTCCTTTATCCATCTAGACATATTTGTCCCGCAACAATTTGTCCATGCAATTTTAAGGTCATTCCTTTGAGAAAAAAGGGTCTCAAATTCTAAGCTAGGGAAATAGAGGACAAATTAGTTACTTTTGAGTGGAATCAATAAAAACTTGTTTTGAGGAAATATTTGATAGGGAATACCATAGGGTCTATGACCTATCTTTACCATTAGGAATCTACAAAAAATAGCACCAAACTCCAAGCATTAACTCTAAACCCTATACACTAACAATGCTCATTGTTTATTTTCTTATAAACATTTGTGTTCATTTCATTTACACAACTATAAAATATCAATTAGAAAAAAATATTATCAAAATAAATAAATTATTGGATGCACTAAATTCTAAATTCATTAGATGAGAACTTTGAAACACATTGTGACCATAAAAAATTTATGCATCATTAATTATGTTGTAAACATTTTTATTAGTTGAACAATGTTGTAACAAAAAGATGTGAAAAAAAATTGTACTTAAAAATTATAGACATAGATTGCATTAAGAAATCTATATTTTCATTAGCTTATATCAAATAATTTTTTTTTTAAAAAAGTCCTTTTCAAGTAGTTCCAATAATAAATCAAGACTATTGTTATCTATTTCCTTCACAAAATTATATGAGAGATTACAAAAGGTAGATATCACCTCATAAGTATAATATTATTCTAGTTTGTACTATAATAATTGTGAACAACCACTAGAATGTTTCTCTTATCTCCGTTTCCACCTCACAATTGTAATACATACCCTATCAAGTAGTGTTGTAGAGTATGATATTCTTTAAATAATTAATTGGCATTTAATTCTCCCTAATTTTATGTATGCATGAAATTCTTTCAATATTTTAATATCTTTTCACTTCATCTTGTTTTCTCTTTTTATATATATATATTTTTCTTATATCACTTTGTTTCCTTAAAGAAGAATGTCACTATATACAAAGATTACTAACCTATAAAATGAGAGGGGATGTTCCTTTTGTATGATGTTTTTTGATAAGGGGAAAATAGGTTTTGAAGGGACCTTGAAACCCCTTACAAAAGATGACTACCTACAATAGAAGAAAACCATAAGAAAAAAAATGGAAAATAAAAGAGAAAAGAGAAAATGGTCTATAGACTTGAGAGCCCACTAAGGATTCTTTAACATTTTGGTAGCTTCTACATTCTTGTGTATTACATCTTCATTGATTTTCTAAACATCATGAATAATACAAGATTTATCATTCTTACCTATCTCATGGGTGGGAGATCTAGTATAAGGACCAATAATAGGTCCATTGTCTATGTCATGTTGAGTCCATGTGTCATTCTTCCCTTTTCTTTTCACATTCACTAATTGAGAACTAGAGTTGCATTTGGATCAGCCTTGGAGATCCTAATCTCACTACTTCATCTTTGTGAATCCATCTTTATTATTCTCCATTAATTTTTTTTCTAAATGTCATAACTTCCCTTAGCTTATCATGAATTTTGTAAATGGTTTCTTCAAGATTCCTAATTTTTCTTCACAATCCCACTTCATTTTTTTAGCATCCTTGGAAACATTATAGATAAAGATGAATCATTTTTTTTGCATTATCTAAAGTGAAATTCTTATTCATAATGTTCTACCACAAATTTATTTTATTAGTAAGATATTAACCCTATCCTTAATCAACTAAATTTATGACACCATTCACTTAAAAAGGCTATTTTAACCATATATGATATCTTTTTCTATCCTCATTATTCCCTTATAGAGATGGTAGATAAACCCTTTTCCAAATGCACAAGGGTGCCTGCAAGAGTTCCTTTCTTGGTTTCAATAGGACTTTTAATATTAAAATCCATCCCTCATAGGTCCATTCTCCATAGGTCCATACCAAAATTAGGTTTGTTAGTTTTTCTCCCAAAATCCATGTCAATATTCTTTTAGATTTCTTTGAGGGATTCTTTTCATGAGGAGGTGATGTAGGAGCATCTTGGGTCCTTGGCAATCCTGTGTTACCAAAAACATGTTTGAAGTTTTCTATGTTGCTTGGTTCCTTCTTTGACTGAGTTGGTTCGGTGTTTCTCAGTTTCCTTTTTTTACCAGTGTTGGTTAGTTATCTCTTTGGTGCTTGGTGAATTTTGTTGGCACTCAGTGATGTTTGTCTAGCACTCAGTTATGATTTCTTACTAAGTTGTTTTTTTGGATTTCTCTTGAGGCCAACTATTGCATTTAACTATGACTATGGATTTAATGATTGTATATATCATTGGGAAGTGTGTGGACCTAGATCTAGTTGTTCCTTCTATTGATGGTGGATCTGAAGGCCGACTTGGTTCAACAGCCTCTTGTATAAATGTAGTTGTTTGGTTAGGGTTTTGGGATATAAGTTTTGATAGGAGATAGAGGATAGAACATTAGAGATTGTTGGAAGATCCTTCCATGTTGGAGGACTTTTGTACTTGATTGTAATATCTAGCCTAAATTGAAAAGGCCTTACAACCTAACATGTATGAATCAATTGAAGATAATATATGAAAATATTTTCATTCTCTCTCTCACTATTGTCTTTATTTCTTTCATGTGTGATCTCTGCAAGGTGGATCTAGTTAGGGTGTGCCTTTGGCCCCTCTCCCCATCTACCTTTGCATCAGGTGGTATCAGAGTGAGGTGAGATCCAGATCTAGGTTTTTGAATCTATGTTTGAGGGTTCCTTCTTGTCAAACCCTAGTTGAATTTTTATGGGATAGTAGATTGCGATCTGACCTGCAATTGTAGAGGGTTTCAAGATGGTTCATGGGAGGAAAGATGTAGATCCAGGATTGGAAGACATGTTGAAACAACTTGTTGCTAGATTAGAAGCTATCAAAATAGCCTAGAGAAGAGGAAGACATCTTGAAGATGTTAGTGATGATGAAATTGAGGAAATATTGTTGAAAGCTTTGACAAATCTGAAATCTACACCACACTTTAATCCTCTCGAGTATAGTGGAAAATTGGATTTTGATGAATTGCTAGACTGGATCACTGAGATGGAAAAGTAATTTGAATATGAAAATGTACCCAAGAAAAAGAAGGTGAAAATTGCAAGCACAAATTTGAAGAGTCATGCATCCTTTGTTGGAGATTTGCCAGCAAGCCATAATGTTGAGTATGTTTTTCATTATTGACAACATATGGTAAGCAGCATGCATGGAAGCTTGATGGAAAGATTTGTGAGTATATTTTTCCTAGATATGTTATTATCATGATATTATGGACATAGAGGTTGATTTTGAGTAAAGACAATAATACAACAGTCTATATCAGTAAGTGTTCTTGACAGGTCCCAGGAAGAGTTTTGTATGTGATTTATAGTATGGTTGTAATGGAGCCTTGCATGTTTGTAGCTATGTTGAAGACATGTGTATGATGCTATGTTCATGGATGTAGAGTCAAATATGTAGTACATGTTGAGTTATGAAGTCTCTAGTTGACAGTCATAGTTTCCTAAGTTTATCTAGTACAAGATGACATTAATTTTATTGTTGTTGTAGTTGCACCTATCAGTTTGATATGATTTCTTAGATTAGTGCTTAGAGAAGAGTTAAGAATGTTTGGTTAAGAGTGGATGACATAATTCAGCATGAGAAGAAAGTATTAGTTAATTTGGTGGAGTTGACAGTATGAAGTGACGCATCTAGCCACATTGAGTTGGGTGGTCCTAATTTGGGTTGCGTGCTTAGTAGAGCTAACTGAGATGTTATTGGAGAGTTGTATTGTTTCTCTAATATGATTTCAATATGGTTCTAACAGGCCAACTTGATTATAATATTTAGAGGAAAGATATTTATAAGCAGTCATTTTGTGATTGCTAAGTATGGCCGATAGGTGAAAGAGTAGAGTAGAGCAGAGAGTGCAAAGTGTTGAGCCATCAGTAGAATGTCTATGTGAAAATGTAAAGTGTATATGCTATTCATTGAAACTGATCAAGACAATAGGCCATGCATAGTTCACCAAGATCTAGATATAGTGTGTATTTGTTAAACATAAGGTTACAACCTTCACCCCTTTGAGCAGTGTTCTTCGAGCAGTGTGTCCTCACCCCTAACAAGGTTAATTGTAAAAGATTCCTAACAAGATCTTACCCTTGACCAAGTCATTGTACTTGTTGCATTGTAAATATCAACTCCTAATAGGGTTGCAAGATCTTTTAACAAGGATCATAATACACTAGTGTAGTTCTTAGTGGGTGTCGATTCCCATGATAGTTTTTACCTATTTGGGTTTCCCTATAACCAAAATTGTGGTGTTGTGTTAAGTGTCCTTATATTATGTTTATGCCTAATGTTCTTCTATACTTAATTGAAAAATAATTGAATTTGGTAGATAAATGATTCACCCCCCCTCTCAGTTATCTCTTGGGACTACTCCTAACAATTGGTATTAGAGCCAAGTTCCTCAAAGAGAAAGTTTAATAGATTGAGGTTGATTAGATGACACTCTTTAGAAAATAAAGTCCTAAGTTTGATGGAGAGAATTATCTTGACTAGAAGAACAAGATGATGACACATTTGTAGAGCATTTCCTTTGAGATTTTTGAAGTAGCTACCAAAGAAGTTCAGATTCCCTCTTTAGAAGATCTCGAAAAAGATGATGCAAACTTGAAGAAAAAGAATATGTTCACTTCAAATTCTATTTCCAAAGAAGCCCTTATCACCACCCTATTTGACAGTGAATTTTTAGAGATAAAGAAAATGGACAAAGCCTATATGATATGGAAGTATCTGGAAGACATGTTTGAAGGAGATATTCAAGCCAAGAATGCATGTAAAAAGACATGGAAGAAAAGATACAATACATTAGAGATGCTACCTAATGAGAATGTCAGAGCCTACAATCAAAGGATTAATGAAGCAGTTGTAGGAATGAGAAACAATAGTGGAGAAATTTTGGAAGAAGACATAATGGAAAAATTAATGACTACTTTGACATCAGAGTATGACAACAAGATATGCATCCTAGATGAAACTATGCAGTACACAAAAGACTTTAAAAGAGAGACCTTAATCAGCAAGATTTCAGCCTTTGAGATATCAAGATTAAAGAAAAAGCCTAAAAGCGAAACAACATTCAAAGCTTTAGTCCATGATAAGAAATCTTTGAACACCTCTGGTAATTTTGATGATGATGATGATGAAGAAAAAGAAATAGATGATTTCATTGCTTTAATTTCTAAGAAGGAAAGGAAAGGAAAAGGGAAATATGAAGGTCAGTTACCATTCAAATGCTTTTCATGTAATAAGATTGGTCACTTTTCTTCTAAGTGTCCTACAAGAGTCAAGAAGCTCATAACTAACTACAAGCCCAAGTATACAAAAGAATGTTACTATGCTAGTGATGGAGTATTAGATGAAGAGTTAGAAGAGGATGAAATTGGATTCATTTCTCTTGAATACATGGAGAAAATGTTTTATATGGACCTTGAAGATGAAATGAAAGCACAAGAGTTAGCACTAATTTCACAAGCTGACATCAGGATAGATTGGATTATTGACAGAGGTTGCTCACATCACATGACATGAGACAAGGATAGATTTGTACATCTTGATAGATACAAAGGCAAGATGGTTATATTTTGAGATGACACTCCTAAACCTATCATAGGTAGAGGAGTTGTCACCTTGGATGGAAAGAAAAGCATTGATGATGTTCTTTATGTTGATGGATTGCAGCATAATCTACTAAGTGTTGGACAGTTTCTTGAAAAAGGATATTAGTTGGAATTCAAAGACAACAAGTGCATCATTAATAACAAAGAAGGAGAGATGATTGAATTAGGTTCAAAGACTAAAGGTAATGTTTTTCAGCTTAATCCTGAAGTAATTTGTTTTGTTTCTAAAATATATGATAGTTGGCTATGGCACAAGAGACTATGTCACATCAATTTTTGACAACATAGTGAAGATACGAAGTGTAAAGATAGTAAGGGACCTTCCTAGCATTGCAAAACTAGTTGATACAATATGCAGGGAATGTGTAATGGGTAAGCATGTGAGGAACTCATTCAGAAGCAAGCATAATTTGATAGAGAACAAACTAGATCTAGTGCATACCAACCTATGTGGACCAACTCAAACAAGATCATACTATGGTGAAAAGTACTTTATTTTGTTTTTTGATGATTATTATAGAATGATGTGGGTTGCATTCTTAAAGGATAAATCAAAAGCATTTGAGAAGTTAAAATTAATCAAAGATAAGGTTGAAAATGAGTCTGGATTGAATATTAAATGTCTGAGATTAGATAGAGGAGGAGAATTCACCTCAGATAGATTTTATGAATACTCTAAAGAAGATGGGATAAAGAGATAGTTAAGTGCATCTAGAACCTATCAGTAGAATGGAATAGCAAAAAGGAGGAATATGATCATTTTTGACATAGTGCGCACTATCATGATTGAAGGACAGGTGGCGCACACCTATTGGAGATATGCGGTCAATATTATAGTCTATACAATCAATAGAATTCAATTATAGCTAGCCACAGATAAGACACCTTATGAGCTATGGTTTGGGAATGTACTTTAGAATCTTTGGAAGCAAGTGTTACATCAAGAGAGATGAATCAATTGGCAAGTTTGATGCAAGATGTGATGAAGGTATTTTTCTTGGTTACTCTACTAAAAGAAAAGCTTATAGATGTTTTAATTTGAAATTGAATAAGATCATTGAAATTGATCATGTTAAGATTGATGAGAAGTTCATGATTCAAGAGAGATATCATGATTATGCACCTATGATTGAAGAAGAACCTAGACCTACCTGTAGTGAAGTAGTTGTTGAATAAATGTTTGACAACATAGATGTTCTATTCAATGACCCTGAAACAAGTGAAGAAGAAACACAAAAGGTAGATGAGAGAGTCACACCTAAAGTTCCTAAATTCACATCTAGATATCATTCAAAGGAAGACATCATTGGAGATCAGAACAATAAAGTCATGGCAAGATCAAAAGAAAAGAGTTCCACAACAAATGAAGAGGTATGTTTACTATCATAGATTGAACCCTTAAGTGTTGAAGATGCATGTAATGATTCAAATAGGGATGAAGCAATGAAAGAAGAACTAGATCAGATAATTAATAATGATACATGGGAATTGGTCCCTAGTCCTAGTGATAGAATGTGATTGGAACAAAATGGATATTCAAAAATAAGATGAATGAAGATGGAATAGTGGTCAGAAACAAAGCAAGACTAGTGTGTAAAGGATATGCACAAAGAGAAGGAATTGATTATTCAAATGCATTTTCCCCTATAAGAAGATAGGAAGCCATAAAGTTATTTCTAGCCTATGCTACCTTCAAAGACTTTAAGGTATACCAGATGGATGTTAAGTCAGCATTCCTAAATGGAGAGTTGAAAGAAGTATACATAGAGTAGCCTGAAGGATTCACCTAATCAGACAAACCTGATATGGTATGCAAATTGAAGAAAGCCCTCTATGGACTTAAGCAAGCCCCTATAGCATGCTATGAAAGACTTGATGGATACTTGAAAAAAATTGGATTCAAGAAAGGAGTAGCAGATTGTAATTTATTCATAAGAGAACCATCTAATGAACTATTGTTAGTTGCTATATTTTTTGATGACATTATCTTTGGTGGAAATGACAAGCTTAGTATAGAATTTGATAAGGAGATGTAGAGTGAATTTTAAATGAGCATGATTGGACTTATCAAGTACTTTTTGGGATTGAATGTGTAGTAGACAGACAAAGGTATATTCATAAATCAGACTAAGTATGTGAAAGAGATCTTGAAGAAATTCAAGATGGATGATTGCAAGATAGTAAGTACCCCTATGATAACTGGATGCAAGCTTTCAAAAGAAGATGATTCACCACCAGTAGACATAACCTTGTATAAGTCTATGATTGGTAAACTTATATATCTTACCCAAACTAGACCAAACATTTCCAATGTAGTTGGTATTGTTGGAAGATTTGTAGCAGAACCTAAGAAAAGTCATCTCATGGCAGTAAAAAGGATATTTAGATATTTGAGAGGAACTATAGACTATGGTTTATGGTATCCTAATTTAGAAAATGTAGAACTTCATGTATATACAAATGTAGATTGGGATGGAAGCATGGATGATAGAAAGAGTACCTTAGGAGGAGCAATATTTCTTAGTGATAGACTTGTCACTTTTACAAGCAAGAAGAAGAGTTGTATCTCTTAGACAACAACATAAGTAGAGTATGTAGCAACAACATTGAATTGTTCTACAATTGTGTGGATCAAGTGGATGATAAAGGATTTTGGCATTCAGATTGATTATCCTATTTTTATTCATTGGGATAACACTAGCACTATTAATATGTCAAAAAACCATGTGATGCATGCAAAGACAAAACACATTAAGATAAAATATCACTTCCTTAGAGAGAAAGTAGTAGAAAAAGAAGTAAAGTTGGACTATGTGAGTAGAAAAGATCAGCTAGTATATATATTAACAAATCCTTTACCTAAGGATACATTTGAGTATCTCATGGAGAAGCTGGGAGTAATCCCCTTCCCTGAATCTGATTAGAGATTGTAGGAGTGCATTAGTCCTTAGTGACTAATGAAAGGTTGACTACTCTACTTCAGAAGTAGTATCGATGCTTAATTATTTGGCACCCTTTTCCATTGATGTCAAAGGTGGAGTATATAGTCATGAAAAATAGTAAATAATACAATAGTTCATTTTTAGGGGAGATTTGATGAGGAAATGGAGAATGTTATAAAAGAATTGCAACAAGGGAGAGTGAGTATTTAGCAAGAAGAAACAAAACAACATGAGATGGAGGATTCATCCTTGGGGGAGTTTTGTTGAGGAAATGAAGAATATAATAAAATGATTATACATTTTGATTGGTTATGTTTTTCATTCCATATGTTACCATCAATGCCGAAGGGGGAGATTGTTGGAGATTTACCAGCAAGCCAGAATGCTGACTATATGTTTGTCATTGATGACAACATATGGTAAGTAGCATGCATGAAATCTTGATGGAGAGAGCTATGAGTATATGTTTCCTAGATATGTTATCAGTATGATATCATGGATGCAAAGGTCTATTCTAAGTAAAGACAGTAATACAATAGTCTATATTAGTAAGTGTTCCTGATAGGTTCCAGGAAGAGTTATGTATGTGATTTACAGTATGGTTTTAATGGAGCCTTGCATGTTTGTAGCTATGTTGTAGACATGTGTATGATGCTATATTCATGGACACAGAGTCATATATGCAGTACATGTTGAGTTATGAAGTCTCCAGTTGATAGTCATAGTTTCCCATGTTTATCTAGTAGAAGCTGACATTGATTTTATTATTGTTGTAGTTACGCCTATTAGTTTTATATGCGTGCTTGGATTAGTACTTGGAGAAAAGTTATGAATTTTTGGTTAAGAGAGCATGATGTAATTCAACATGAGAAGAAAGTATCAGTTAATTTGGTGGACCCAAAAGTATGAAGTGACGCATCTACTAACATTGAGTTGGATGGTCCTAATTTGGGTTGTGTGCTTAGTAGAGCCGACTGAGATGTTATTGGAGAGTTGTATTATTTCTATAATATGATTTCATGATGGTTCTAATAGGATGACTTGATTATATCATTTAGAGGAAAGATATTTATAGGCAGTAATTTTGTGATTGCGAAGTATGGCAGATAGTTGAAAGAGCAGAGCAAAGCATAGAGTAAAAAGTGTTGAGCCATCAGTAAAAGGTCTATGTGACAAAGGAAAGAGTATATGTTATTCATTGGAACTAATCAAGATAGAAAGTGTACGCATAGCTAACCAAGATCCAGATATAGTGTGTATCTATTAAATAGAAGGTTGCAGCCTTCACCCCTTTGAGAAGTGTGCTCCTAGACAGTGTGTCCGCACACCTAATAGGGTTAATTATAAAAGAATCCTCATAGGGTCTAACCCTTGACCAGCTCATTGTACTTATTATATTTTAAAGTTTAACTCCTAACAGGGTTGCAATATCTTTTAACAAGGATCATAATACACTAGTGCAGTTATTAGTGGATGTTAATTTCCACCAGGGTTTTTACCTATTTGGGTTTCACTATAACCAAAATTGTGGTGTTTTTTTAAGTGTTCTTATATTGTGTTTATTCTTAATGTTATTTTGTACTTAAGTGAAAAAGAATTGAATCTAGTAGATAACTGATTCACCCCCCCCCCCACCCCCTCTTAATTATCTCTTAGGACTATTCCTAACATCGTTGTGGTGAGAGCATCTACAATTGGATAGAAAGAGGAAAGGCAAAGACAAAATCAAGGTATGGAATAAAATGGTGAATAAATTGAAAGGGAAGTTCTTACCTTGTGATTATCAGATTAACCTAGTTAGGAGAATGAAAAGTTTGAGGCAGAAAGATAGCTCGACAAAAGAATATACTGAGGAATTCTATAGATTAGATATGAGATTTGGACATGATGAAGATGATCTGGAAAGAATTGCTAGATACCTGAATGGTTTGAGAGTTTCCATTGAAGAAGAAATTAGTTTGGTCAAATCAGAGAACATTGAAGAAGCTTATCAATTTGCATTGAAAGCTGAGGAGAAATTGAACAAGAGACATGAGAAAAGACAAAGAGGTAGAAGTGGTATATTCCTTAGAGGAAGAGGTAGATCTTATGGTGAAAATAGTAGATCTGAACCTAAAAAGACAACTCTGAATAAAGGCAAGGCCAAGTGGAAAGGAAGTAACTACCGTAGTGGTTTCTAAGGAACTTGTTACAATTGTGGAGAAGGACATAGATCATTTGAGTGTACACATGCAAGTAAGAAGGTCAGTAATAGTAGAAATGCTTTGGTGCAAGAAGAGTCACTAAATGAACCTAAGAAGGAAAATAACTTGATGGTAAGGAGAGAACTTTGGAGTGAAAGTAATAAGGAAGATTCGGTAAGGAAAAGTTGGTTCAAGACCAAATGTAGATTTTTTGATGAAGTTTGGAAGCTAATCATTAACAGTGGTAGCTCAGAGAATCTGGCATCTAAGGAAATGGTCACAAATTTGCAGTTGAAAAGGTTAGAACATCCAAAGCCCTATAAAATTTCATAGATCAAAGATGAGCATACACTCTTGGTAAGTGAACAATGTTATGTGAATTTGAAAATTGGAAATTACTTTGATAAGGTGTTATGTGATATCATGCCTATGGATTTTTGTCATATTTTGTTGGGTAGACCTTAGCAATATGATAGACATGCTATATATGATGGAAGATTGCATAAATATACTATTTGGGTTAATGAAAGAAGACAAATCTTGTTACCTTTGATTGAAGAAACTTTTAGTAATTTTTGCATATCTATGAAAGTTTTCTTGATGGAAGGAAGAAAGTTTGTTAAGGATTTGAAGAAGAATGATGTATGTTTTGCTATGATTCCTCACAAACCAAGTAAGAAAATAAAGGATAGTGCCCCTGAGGAGATTGATAAGTTACTCACCAAGTATAGTGAAATCATTTTTGATAATGTACTTGATGGTTTGCCACTGAAGACAAGCATTGATCATTGCATGGATCTAATCCATGGAGCTAGTTTACCGAATAAGGCACCACATCAGTTGTTAACTACCAAAAATCTAGAGTTCAACCAACAGATTCAAGAATTATTGCAGAAAGGTTTGATTAGAGAAATTTTGAGTCCTTGTGTAGTACTTTCTTTATTGGCACGTAAGAAGAATTGAGAATAGTGAATGTGTACTGATTCTAGAGCAATTAATAAGATAATAGTGAAATACAGGTTTCCTTTACCGAGAATAGATGACATAATGGACAGTTTGACTGGAGAAAAGTATTTTACCAAAATTGATTTGAAAAGTGGGTATCATCAAATTAGAATAAGAGAATGTGATGAGTGGAAGAATTCTTTCAAAATAAAAGAAGGTTTGTATGAGTGGTTGGTTATACCTTTTGGTTTAACTAATGCAACAAGTAGTTTTATGAGATTAACAAATAAAGTTTTGAAAAAATTCTTGGGTAAGTTTGTGATTGTATATCTTGATGATATCTTGATATTCGGTAACACAAGAGAAAAATTTTTGTTGCATGTTAAAAAGTATTGCAGAGGTTGAAAGAATAAAAGCTACTAATAAATCTAAAATTATGTTCATTCATGAAAGAGGAAATTGTGTATTTGGGATTTGTGATTTCAACTAATGGTTTGAAAATGGATCTTGAAAAGGTTGAAGTTATTTTGAATAGGCCTACACCTAAGAATGCTAGTGAGGTAAGATCATTTCTTGGTTTGGCAAGTTTTTACCGAAAGTTCATTAGGAATTTTAGTTCAATATGTAATGTTATGACTAAGACTATGAGAGGAGATAAAAGAGAATTAAAGTGGATAGATGAAGTTGATAAAAGTTTTCAGACTCTGAAGTAGAAGGTTGTTGAATTGCCTATTTTGGCATTGCCTAATTTCAATAAGGTATTTCAAGTGGAATGTGATGCAAGTGGAAGTGCAATTGGAGCTGTGTTGAGTCAAGAAGGTAAACCTGTTGCTTTCTTTAGTGAAAAGTTGAATGATGTAAAAAGGAAATATTATGTGTATGATCAATAATTCTATGCTAAATTGTTCAAGCACTAAAGAAATTGAGACATTATTTGATACTGAGTGAATATGTGTTGTATACCGATCATAAGGCTTTATAGTATTTGGGTGGTCAGAATAAGTTGAATCAGAGACATATGAAATGGGTTGAGTATTTGTAGAGTTATAAATTTGTGATAAAGCATAAGAGTGGAGTCACTAACTGAGTTGTTGATGCATTGAGTATGAGAATATGTTTGATGACCGAGATGAAAATTGAAGTTCTTGGCTTTGATGGCATTAGAGATTCTTATGAATTTGATCTTGATTTTTCTGAGCCATGGAGAAAGTGCAGAGCACCTATTCAAGATCAACCAAGTACTAAATGAAATGAATATTTTATTCAAGAAGGTATGATGTTTAAGGGTATTCAGTTGTGTATACCAAGAGGAGCAATGAGAACCAATTTGATAAAGGAAAAACATAGTAATGGTTTGGCTGGACATTTTGGTGTTGATAAGACATTGGATTTTCTTAAGGAGAAATACTTTTGGCCATAATTGTATAAAGATGTTCAGAAACTTGTGAAAAGTTATGGAATTTGTCAAGTTGCAAAAGGAGTAAGTCAGAATACTGGATTGTATACACCAATTTTTGTTCCTAAGAAATCTTGGATTGACATCAATATGGATTTTGTTCTTGGCTTACTGAAGACAGTAAGAGGTAATGATTCTATATTTGTTGTTGTGGATAGATTTTCTAAAATGACAAATTTTATACCTTGTAGAAAGACATCAGATGCAGTACATATACAAGATATTTTCTTTAAGGAAGTTGTAAGATTGCATGGATTATCGAGGATTATTATCTCTAACCAAGATAGTAAATTTGTTTGATACTTTTGGAAGACCCTTTGGAAAAAGTTTGGTATCAAGTTGAAATATAGTTCTACATTTCACACACAAACTGATGGACAGAAAGAAGTTCTAAATAGAAGTTTTGGAAATCTTTTGAGATGTTTAGATGGAGACACACCAAGTAATTGGGATTCTATATTGGCACAAGAGGAGTTTGCATACAATAATTCAATGAATAGGAGTACTAGAAAAACACCTTTTGAGATTGTAAATGACATATAACTAAGAGGGATATCAAATTTGAGGGATATTGTTGATGAAAGAAGGAGAAGTGCTGAAGGAGTGAGATTTTCTAAATACATGAAGACATTGCATGAAGATGTAAAACATAAGTTGGAAGTAAGTAATCATAAATACAAAGACAAAGCTGATAGACCAAGAAGACATAAGGCTTTTACAGTCAGTGATGAAGTAATGGTTCATTTGAAGAAAGGCTGATTTTTTATTGGAACATATGGGAAGCTAAAAATGAAGAAGATTGGCCCTTGCAAGATATTGAGGAAATTTGACAGTGGAAATGCATATGAGATTTAGTTACGTAATGAGATGGATATATCACCTATATTCAAAATTTTTTATTTTTATGAGAATCGTGAACCTAATGAAGAAATGACAGTATCGATGGATTATCCTAAGAAAGAAATGGAAGAAGTTGAAAATATTTTGGAGCAAAGAATTGGTATAAGTACAAGAGGAAAAAATTATATGGAATATCTAATAAAGTGGAAGAACAGACCGATGGAAGATAGTGCATGGATTTCACAATCTGAGTTGGATGCAGCTTGGACCATACCTATTTCATGATTTGAAGAATCATTTCAAATAACCCCAGGTGTTTGATGCAGGAGCATCTTAGGTTGTTGTCAATCCCGTGTCACCTAAAACATGTTTGAATTTTTCTATGTTTGTTGGCTCCTTCTTTGACCAGGTTGGTTTTGTGTTCCTAGGTTTCATTTGTTTACCAGTGTTGGTTAGTTATCTTTTTGTTGCTCAGTGAATTTCCTTGGTGCTCGGTGATACTTGTTTGGTGCTCGGTTATCCTTTCTTGTGAAGTTTTATATTTGGATTTCTGTTGAGGCCGAATCTTTCA
The DNA here is from genome assembly GCA_027943335.1 of Chamaecyparis obtusa. Taxonomy (NCBI): domain Eukaryota; kingdom Viridiplantae; phylum Streptophyta; class Pinopsida; order Cupressales; family Cupressaceae; genus Chamaecyparis; species Chamaecyparis obtusa. The sequence goes on from BSBK01007262.1 coordinate 83,538, forward strand.
TTTAATTACCGTCATGGATTTAATGATGGTACCTATCATTGGGAAGCATGTGGATCTAGACCTGGTCATTCCTTTCATTGGTGGTTGATCTAAAGGCTGACTTGGTCTGGTAACCTCTTGTGTAAATGTAGTTGTTTGGTTAGAATTTTGGGAGATAAGTTTTGATAGGAGATAGAAGATAGAACATTAGAGATTGTTGGTAGATCCTCACATGTTGGAGGACTTCTGCACTTGATTGTAATATCTAGCCTAAACTGGGAAGGCCTTACATCTCGGCATGTATGAATCAATTGAAGATAATATATGAAAGTATCTGGATTCTCTCTCTCACTATTGTGTTTTTTGCTTCCATGTGTGATCTCTACAAGGTGGATCTAGTTAGGGTGTGCCTTTGGCCCCTCTCCCCATCTACCTTTGCATCAAGAGGGCTAGACATCCATTTGTGCATAATAATAAAGTAGGAAAATATAGGGTCTTTCTTCTTCTCCTTTCCCTTAGTAAACTTAGAAGTATTTGAGGATTCCCCACTTATAATTTACCTTTCTTAGTAGAGGAATGGTCAATTGAATCCTTCACATAGTAATTTTAGGATACATAATCAATGTCATCTTTATTAGTCTCAAATCCACGAGGCAAATTTGGGGAGAAATTTTCATTCTCTTAGGTTCTTTGATTCACCAATAAGGTAGTGCACATCCTCATCAAAAGAGGCACATTCTAGGTTAGTAGACAAGTCAAAATAATGTGTATGAACATTTTGAGTTAATTTTATAACCCATTTGGAATTTGAGGGCTTATGTTGGATGGAAATATCTTTATAATGCTCAATAAGAAGGAGAATGAGACCCTTTGTGAATAACCACACATTTAAGTTTTTATTTATGTGCTTAAATCAATGACAAAGAGATGAAAACAAATAAAAGGTAGACATATCCATTTTTCATTCCTAAAATGCTTTAAAATCATAAAATGGTAGATAAACAATCTAGTGAAGTGATCTTTGAGTTTTAAATACTTCATAATAACTTTAGAAACTTTACCCAAAACATGTTTAATGGTGGCACAATCATAACCCTCATAAATGGTTCTATTGACTTTGTCTCATTCTTCATCTTTGAATAATATATTAATGTAGCTTCATCTAAATTCTTGATGTCTGTCTAAATTTTTTTAATCTCTACTAGTATTCCAATTGCTTCAGCAATAAGGTCTTTAGTAATTGAGATTTAAAACTAGTATTCTTTTAGAATTCCATTCTCTATCCTAACAAGAAAATAATTGGTTAGTTACATGGGTAATGACCATGAAGCTTCTCCATGTATGAATGATACCTAGCATTAAAATCTTCTCCCAAAGAAAGTGATTTTCCTACCATTTATAATACCTAGTGTTGCAAGAGAACTTCAACTTGCATATGTAGTTATGAGTTTATCTTGGATTTTAATAAGGTCCTTAGGACCATATTATGTTATTTTGATAATTTTTGAGTTGCTTTGTAAGGCCAAAAGGCCAAATTACTTTTGTATTGTACCTATGGTCCTGATGGGTCAAAATGGGTCCAAAATCCCATATGAGTAGTACTATGATAGAAGTTCTATTTTTCATGTTGATAGGGCATGTTTGACATATTTTTGATGTATTTAATCACCTAAAATTGGTCAAGATCAAATCAAGTGAGCAACTAAGGAAAAATGAAGGAATTAATTGCAATCAAGCCAAAATCTAACATTAATTGAAAATTAAAAGCAAATAAATAAATTAAATCAAATAAATCAAGATAAATCAATTAATTATGCAATTAATCTAATTAATTGTATAGTTTAATTAAAATCAAATCAACCTATTTAAGGGGTACACATGGCTAAATAAACTAATTAAATTCAATTAATTAATTTCTAATTTCCCTCATCCACCACATGTGAGGAAATTACCTCAACCCATAGGAATTGAGAGTTGGACTCAGATAGATCAAGATAAAATCAAATCTGAATCACTCTTAAGTTGACAACATCTTGACCACTCATTTTGTCTCATTATCCCAAGCTTTGAGGACAAAACATTTAAATTATCCCTAAATTTGAAACCATGGACTAAACCTTAACCTACCCATGATCAAATGAACTCCACCCCTTATGCTTGCAAAAATCTATAAAAGAAAGGCTAAAATAATGTGAATGGATCCACATATCTGAGAATTGCATCCAAGTTATTGAGAATTTAAGCTAGAAAGGCATTTTTAGGAATAATTAAGCATAGTTTCATTGAAATAGGCTTAAATTGTGTAATGATAATCAATTTTCTCATTTTAGGACTATCACTAATGGAAGCATCATGAGAGCTTTGCATTAGAATTCTTAATTAGAGATCCATAGAGTACTTATTGACTTTATTTACATTAAATAGCTGACTAATTGTGGTGATTTAGTTTATTTTATTTAATTATCATCAAACTAACCCTATGAAGGTACTTTCCTAGTACACAAAATGGTGACCACCATGGGGAATTAGGCCTCATTTATCAAACTTTTAGAGAATTGGATAGAATTTTAGGATTTTCTACTTAATGTCTCTATTTTACAAGTGAAGTAGCACATTTGAGAATTTTAACAATGCGTTTGAGAAAAGAAAATATGCTTTTGAGGTCTAAAATAGTGCTTCTGAAGCAAAGTTCGGTGCAGTTACACAACAAAATAATGATTTGATACTTTCTATATTTTGCCTATCATTCTTTCAGCGCATGTGCCCTAATTCCACAACACATTAAACAATTCCTATAATGCATTTAAAGTTTTCTTTATGCACCTTTAAATGTTAAAACAATGCATTTAATTTTTGTAATAGCACATTTGATTTTTCCTATAGCGCGTTTAAGGTTTTAAATAGCACATTTAATCATTTCTGCAGTGTGTTTAACTATTTTTCAAATTTCCTAAATCTAATAGTCGAAAATGTTTTCTATGTGGTTTTTCGATGGTAGGGCATAAAAGAGTCCAAAAACTAGAGACTCAAAATAAAAGAGAGGACAAAGCCATTGCAAAAAGTCTAAAAGAAAGAAGATGATCCACATCAAAAAATTCTTGGAGGATTCCAAGTAGGAAGGTAAGGATTTTGAATGATACTTGCAAATAATTGAATCATACAAATAGAAATTTGTCTCCGTAAATTGAATCAATTTTTCTTGAATTTCCTTACTTTTCTTGGTTGTGTGGGACTAACAATTTCAAAGGAGATAAAAATTAGTTGGAACAATTGCCACTACATGAGGGAATTAATGAAAAACTCAATAAAAAATTCCCCTAGCCTTTGCTAGCTTCAAAATGAGGTAATCCTTCATCCCTTGTGAAATTGTTGTTTAAATTGTGGCATGTTCACTTTGAAACTAATAGTTAAGAGCCTATTATTGTTTGAGGAATTTAGTAGTAGGCCTATGCTCCACTTTTCAAGTGAATCAAAATGCCAAACCTACTATATTCCTTGATTAAAAGAACGGCTTTAAGGAATAAACAAGCGCTAAATTTAAATCCTATTATTTGTGGAGGAGAGTAGAAATACTCGATTCCCATTAGATTAAAAGGCTTGGTAAATTAAACATTGATAATTGTGCTTGGGAGTGAATAATAGTAGATATATTCTCTTCACCTTTTGATTAATCAAACTCCTATACCTATTTTTTCACTTCATTTATTTAGTTTCAAATGAACATGCTAGAACTTTAGTGGGCTTGACTCCCAAGAATTTACCTTAACGAGACTAGTGAGAGGGAAAACCCAAAGTGGGATACAATTACTTCTTCCATAATAATCCAACCCACTACAAAATAAAATACATTCATCCTTAAAGGGGTGAGTGACAAAAGGATATCAAGAGTCAAACTTCCTCAAGTAGTCCTTCGGGATTGTGCAAAACTCCCCCTAATTGTTGTGGGATGAAACTTGATATTCATTTGAATGGAATGATTACTAGTACCTTGTTAACTTATAAATCCTACCTATTAAATCCATGTTTACAAACCAATTTGACTATAGGTAGATTGCTTGAAGTTACTTCTTGTGCAAAAACCTATGATAACATTCAATACATTTCAAACATTTTGTGTTTAGAGGGTTAAAAAGACAAGTGAACTTGTGATTTCTTTGTTTGAAGATAAATATAACAATGAAGAAACATCCATTGAAAATCATCTTATACTTTTAAAAATCTTCTCAAAAGAACAATCACCAAATAGGGGAAACTCTATTTGAATCAAACCTTTCTTGATGCTAGATTTTACAAGATCACATAAATTGAAAATTTCCTTACAAGAATATGACACTTTCATAGCACAAGAGGTACCCAAATTCATATTTCAAACTCCTTTCATTGAAACACAAGAAAAAGAGGATAGCCTCACAAACCTATTTTAGGGAAGAGTCAATTCAATGGCTAGAAACAATGAATTTTATGACTATGTCCATGGGGGAAATAATGAAGATCAAAGAGAAAATAACCAAGGGAACCAAGGACCAAAGGAAAAAACCAAAGATAAATCCTATAGGGATTCCCAAGACCTTTAATTCCATTAAATAATGGAAAACCTTTTAGAAAGAATAAGGAAAGGTACTTCCTTAGCCTAACCCAATTTGTGGTTAAACTTCCTCATGATTACGACACTACAACATTAAAGAAAGATAAGGAAGAGGAGAATCAAATAGGTTCAATGAACAAGAAAATTGAAATGTTTCAAGAACAAATTGACACCATCAAGAAAGCAGCCAACCCAAAACCCTTTTCCATTGAGGTCTTGTGCCTTTTTCCATTTGATTATGGTACCTTTCCCACCCAATGTGGTTTTTCCTAGATATGAAAAATACATGTGTAAATCTAACCCACAAGACCACCTAAGGGAATTTTGTGCTTTGAGTATACAGTTCATGCACGATACCATCTATTTAATGAGGCTATTTCTGAGAAGCGTATGACGAAAAACCATGGAGTGGTTTTCAAAATTACCACAAGGAGTCATGAATTTTGAAGATCTAGCCTCCAAATTCATGACTCACTACTCTTATAATATAGAGCATGAAATCACCATGCTTAACCTATGTGACACAAAATAAAAACATGGTGATCTTTTTCTACGTTTTCTCCAAAGATGGAGAATGGTTTTCACAAGGTATCCTAGAAGTATACCTGAAAAAGGAGAAGAGGGAGATTTTCATGAATAACCTAAACATGGAAATGAAATATAAAATTCAACTTCAATGTCCCCCCACATATGAAATATCATTGAGAATGGGATAAAAATTGAAGATGTGTTGGTAAAAGGAGGAGAGATTAAACTATTTAAAGAAAACAAAGGTTATACTAACACCAACAATAACAATAATTTAAATAATTATAATATTAATAATAATAAGGAATCCAAGAATAATTATGATAAACCAAGGTTATGGTTTAAAAACACAAATAAGAACCTTTTAAATGATGGGGTTGTAGAAGCCCACAACATAAAGGCTACCCATTTTAACTTATTGAGTGGGTCAAATCAAACACATAATGTTAATCAAACAACCAAGGCTCATTTAAACAACAACAACAACTCTTTCAACAATCAGAATGTAAATAAACCTAAGCCTTTATTTTCTTTGTTTCAAAGAAGAAAATTCACATTCTTAGGTGAACCCTTGGAAAATGATTTGAGAACACTTATGGCTAATAAAATCATTATTTTACCCAAATTGAGGCCATATGAACCTCAAGTAAAACCCACATGGTAGAATGATGCACACCATGTTGTAAGTATCATAGAAACAAGGGACACAAAACCAATGAATGCATAAAAATTAAGAATTTAGTCCAAGACCTAATATATGATGGCACCATAAAGGTTGAAGGGCCTCAAAACAATGAAGACCACATGACCTTTAAGAATCCTTTCTTGAATAAAAAAAGGGATAAACATCAAATAATAACCAAGATAACAAGAGGGATAATGAAAAAGTGAACTTTCCCCACATATGATAACACCATAAACTCTTTGAGTGGTTGTGAAAATGCAATCAATGTGATAGTGGTGAAGGAAAAGAAAAAGGAAGAAGTATCAAATGTCATGACTAGGGGCCAAGCAGCTAAAATCACCTTACAAGGAGGTATCTCTAGAATAATGGTACAAAATAAAACATCTTCTTCATCAAAACAATACAATTTGGTAGATCAAGTCCAATGGACTCTTGCACAAATTTCTATTTTGGAGTTGCTCAAACTTTCACCTACTCACAAAGAAATCTTGGAAAAATCCCATGATGAAACCAATGTGCCCTTGAATTTAGACATGGACAAATTTCAAAATATGGTAGGACATCTAGTTGCACCTCATTTTTTAACCTTTTATGAGCAAGATGATATGTCCTTAAATCATCCCCATAACTTGTCATTGCACATCAAGGTATTGATCCATAAGCATAGGGTTAAAAGAGTCCTTAATGATGGAGGAGCTGGTCTAAACATTTGCACTTTGAACCTTGCTAACACCTTAGGCTATTCTGAGGAAGTGATAGACCCTAAAAGAAGAATAACCATAAAAGCTTACTATGATAAAGAGAGATCCTCTAAAGGAATAATAGTAGTCCCTATCCAAGTAGGTCCTATGAAAAAGGAGATAATTTTCCAAGTACTAGATCTAAAAGTGACCTATAGCATTCTATTGGGAAGGCCATGGATACATGAAATGCAAGAGGTACTCTCAATGTACCATCAATGTTTTAAATTTCCTTATATGGGGCAAGAAGTTATGATGACTGGAGACCTAAATCCATTCTAGTATTGTAAAATAATGCAGAAATATCTACATCAAAATAAATAGAACAAGGAAATTTTTTGAAGGACCTTCCTTAATTAAAAGGAAAAGGAAAGAAAGAGGAGGAAGATAGTGTTGTTGAAAACCATCAAATTCCCACTAACTTAACTACATCGACTAAGGGAAAAGAGAAAGTTAGTGAGGGAATTTCTAAAGAAGAATTAAAAAACTATGTAAAATCTACTCAAATTCATACCAAGGAGGCTCATTACCAAAAAATGGGCACCATGATGAAATTTTTTGAAAAACAATGCAAGATCAAATAAAATGATGTAGGAGAATATTCTTTATCTATGATGGATTTTCCATTATCTCCTAAGTCCCATAGGAAACCTTCTAGCTTACATCCACCTCAAAAGTACAATGACCATTTTGTAAGGGCTAGTACTTCTTCATCCATGGATGAAGAGGACAATGAAATTTTGAAGTGGCTATATAAAGATGATGAGTCAAGTGCTCTTGAAAAAAGAATACAAAACATTAACATCCCTACTCATAAATATGGCAAAGGTTTTAAAATTATGCAAAAGATGGGTTATAAACGACAAGGACCTTTGTGTAGAAGAAATGAAGGGTTGATTGAACCAATAGAAATGTCTTGGAGGAATAGCAAGGAGAAATTAGGATTGGGGTATCTTGAACAATGGCATACTCATAAGAGACACCCCATGTTCTATGATAAAATTCTACAATTAAATTCAGAAAGTGATGAAGATTTAAAAAAATGGGAGTAGGATTCATTATCAAGTGAATCTTGCCAAGATAAAGAAGTGGATGTGGTTCACACTTATGCTCCTAATAAAGAAAAAGAAAAAGAGATAACTTCATGATCAAGTTCTAACCAATCTTGAGTGTTAATAAAGAGGCTTAAGAAAATGTACCAAATCAAGAATAAGAAAAAGACACTCAATGAGTAGGATAACCATATGTACCATCATCGACACCTACAATAGAAGGAACTAGAAATAGGTTCAATCCACAATATTTTTACCCACAAGAAACTCAAGAAGATTCAAGTAAGGAAGATTTTGACCCAAGTTATCTAGAACAGTTAGAAGAAGCACACGTTATAGGCTTAAGTGATACAATGTGTGAACCTTCTAACAAAGTCATGTCCCTAAGTCCTATCAACCCAAATCAAAGCATTCATCTCTTATCTGTTGTATATTTAGAACTGATTGAATGGAACTCAATGAAACTAACTACCCTCCCCACATTCTTAAACAAAAAATATGTGACCCAATACCTAAATGTAGTTGAACCTTCTTCTACTAATGAATATGAAGAAGAAATGATGAAGGAAATTATCTAATATCTTAGTTCAAAAATAAGAGAAAAATTTTTAAAAGTATAAAATTCAAAGAGTCTAATGGTGAAAACCACAAAGTAGAAGTACTAGACTCGAGAAAGAAATAAAGGAACCCAATTGTGGCTCCTAAGGAAGAAAGGTTGGATACTTTGCCTGAACATTATGAGGAGAGGTCACCTATTTTGATAGAACCGTCAGAAAAGATCAACATTGAAATTGAATTAGAACCAAAGGTCATACACCTAGCATCATCATTATTAAATGAATAAAAATAAAAATTCATTAAATTATTCAAATAAAGGAAAGAAAATTTTGCGTGGTCTTATGATGATATGCTAGGACTAGATCCAAACTTGGTCATGCACCACTTGAATATCAAAGAAGGAGTAAAACTAGTTAAGAAAAAGTTGCGAAAGATGCACCCACACATAGAACTTCTTGTCAAAATGGAATTGGAAAAGTTGTTAAAAGTAGGGTTCATAAGAGAAATTTCCTATGCTGATTGGATATCAAACATTGTACCTATTTCAAAATCAGACAAGTCCATTATAATTTTCATGGATTTCTAAGATCTCAACCTTGCATGTTCGAAGGATGATTTTCCTTTACCAAGTATAGATGCTATAGTGGGTTTGACAGCAAGTCACTCAATGTTCTCTCTCATGGATGGATTTAGTGGCTACAACAAGATCAAAATTTCACTTGAAGACCAAGATTAAACAACTTTCACATGTGCAAGGGGGATATTTATTTGGAATGTTATGCCCTTTGGTCTTAAAAATGTAGGAGCGACCTATCAATGACCCATGACTATCATATTCAATGATACGATGCATAAATTTATAAAACATGATGTGGATGACATACTTGAAAAATCTCACTCATGCGAGGAATATCTACCTATTTTAGAAACCATATTTACAAGGTTAGAGTAGTTCAAGGTGAGACTCAATCCAAAGAAATGTTCTTTTGGAGTACAATATGGAAAGTTTCTAGGGTACATACTCTTGGAAAAAGCAATAGAGGTGGATCCTGTGAAAGTCAAAGAAATAATGGTAATAGGGGCACTATAACACCTTGATAAAATAAAAGATAAAACCATATAGAAACCATCCAAATAAAAACCACATGGAAGCATAATATATTTTTTTTATTTCAAATCATCAAATCTGATCATAAGTACAGAAAAACTACTTTATAGAGTTATACAATCTCAATATTGAATTACATTAGAGTATATAAATATACTCTTTATTTTAATACTTTTATTCCAAGTACAAAATTTCTTTTCAGATGTTTCTATACATTCTAAGATTTGATCTGATAACTAAGAACCAGGAAATAATCTGTTTTCCATAGATTTTTATGGCTGCTAACCATTGGCCCATACTCATTGATTTATCCATCTAAAACCTGAAAATCAAGAATAAACATAGATACAAATACAAACAGGGCTCAGCCACAAAATCTAAGAAAATGGAAAACCTCCAAAAATCTGTAACATATAGGTCAGAATAACATAATAACCATGCAGTTTAATACGGATATTACTAAAAATTTAATAACACAATTCCAACCTTTTAAACTGAAATCAGCAAGCACTATATTTCTTTTCCAATGAAAATAAACTCGCAAAGAAAATGACAAGGTAATGATCCAATAGTTCATGGGTGTCTACATAAGAATCTACGCTTTGTAACCATAAGGAAACCTCGTAGCAATTCGTTATGCCAGGTGAAACCATAATGTTTTATCTTCTTAAATGAAACCCATAGCCCATGAATTTTATAATTATCACTTAATTAAATAACTGACAGAAATTCTTTCCTATAAGGATATAGACTAGTGTCAGCCGCAACTGACAGAAATTCTATCACCACAAGGTACTAGACTAGTGTCAGCGACCCAATCTAAGGATCACACTTGCATTATCTCAAAACACATGATATAGCAATATTAATTGAAATGAAATAATCTACATTATTCAATTTCAACTAAAATGTCATTTCTATTGCATCAATAATTAAATTGAATCAACAATCAAAAATTACCAAATAGATCAAAGGTTTCATACTACCACATCATCCATAAAAGAACATTTTATCTTCCATATTACTTATTTCATTCCAGTACAATTCATATAACAACCTTTCTTGCATGAATACAACTAAACATAATATATATATTTTTACATTGAAATTATCTTTACCCTGAATGAAAACAAAACTAATCCATAATATAGATATCAACTAAAACATTACAGAAAACTAACATAAACTTATTACATTTTAACAATTAAATAAATTTACTATACTACAATTAAATATAAATAAATTTGCTTTACATCCTATTCTATTATTTATAAGTTCATACTTTTATATACATGACTATCAACATAATTACATAATCAGTTTAAAGACTAATAATACTACCTGGTAAATCTATTATTTCTGTCGAATAGACATGCTCGTTTCTCTATATTTTCTAAGTATCTTGTTGACATAACATAACTTCTACCAAGTCACTATTAAAAAAAAATCTTAGTAGTTTATTAACAGTCGACAATAATATGACACAATAACGATTCAAAACGAAAGACAATACTTGAATAAATATTCATTGACAGTTCTTATTGAAACTGAAAAACAAGATTTTTTCAACATTTAGAATGCGTAATCCATGAACATAACTTTTTTTTTTATAACGAATGAACACGTACTTAATAAAAGAGGCTCTATCATTCTCGGCCGACCTGATATCCCCATTATCATAAATTCTTTAAGATACTTATTGCAATGCTCACATCGTTAATTACTAACCAGGCTAAATGTTACACCATTACATACCACAAAAATACAAAATTCCGAAAGAACACTAAATCTGAGCTGGGTTTGGCCACTGTGACATAATTGTCGCAAAGTCAAACATAGACACCTTAAACACTGTTGTTAACTTAGAACTCAATAAAGATTTAAAAAAAAATGGTTTAGAAACCTAGTCTTAAAACCCCAATTCTGAAACTATCTCTGCTCAACAAAAGGGATAAAACGACTCAGCCCCTACTGTAGGAAACTGATACACCATGCCTTAAGATATAATGGCATGCATAAAACAAAAATAGTACTACGAGTTCAAAGAAAACTATGAACCTACTACCATAAGCCGATGACTCATACACTATTAACTCTACTCAACAGTAAAGAACCATAGAGTCTACAGTACCCAATAATCGTTTAGAAATAGAGGTTACAAAATACACTAATACACAGAAATCTCAACACCCAATGCTCAATGTCGATTCTAGATTCCAACACTATGGTTATGCAACCTTGAAATTCAAGATTATCACACCAGAAGCTCGGTAATTTTAATAACAGGAATACGATTAACTTCACAGTCCTATTCCCTGAGAACGCTACTCTCTAAGCACCACTTTTCAGTTCACTAAACAGAAATTACCATGTCTTTCATAAGAAGTACATAATACTCCCAATGCTCAGGAAACCCTTTTACACTTATAATCCTATCATTACCGTATCACAAAGTTTGACAAAGGAAAACTCAAGATGATAAAAATAGACCCTATAACATTGTTTCTAATTTACTAAACAGCAACCATAAACAACCATTTTTCCAAATTCTGACAGTGATATAATCGTTACAATGTTCAAGGTTTCAATATCAAACATTTTAGAAGATAATATCACAATAACACAAGATTCATTCCTAATACAATGAATTTATATGAATGGAAACTGTATTTAGCGTACTTCTTCAAATGAAATACATAAAGAAGACAAGAGATTGAGTTAGAAATGCCCCTGCCTGGTATCAGTGAAAGGGTATCTGAAATTTGATGAACCTTGCTCCCAGATTCTCTTTCCCTGACAAATGAGCTTCTATATTGCAACACCTTGCTCCAAAATAAGCCAACATATAGAGCAACAAACCAAAATACCATGCAAATGGAGCAAATGATACTGATACAGAGATGCAAATACATGCAACTGAGTACTTCCCAAAAGACTCTGAAAAAGAGGGAAAAATTTGCCGTGATAAAAACTTGGACAAATCATCCATTTTATTGAACAGAATGCAGCCAGAAATCTCCTCCATGACCAACCGTTCAACCAAATAATCCCAGAAAAACAAGCTTGATGTTGGAGTCATTTTACAACTGAAATTTCTTTACCAAAGCTAATGGCGGTTTACCAATGAATGACTTTGCGAGTTCATAATTTCAAGCTTATCCCCCAACAGAGCTAGTGTGATACATTGCATGCCATTTTTCATGCAAAGTACCGCTCCAAAACACCAAAACCTGCTAAAAATGAATGCCCACTACACTCGAAGCAGGCCAGGTCAATTAATGCCATGCAGAGGTACTGCATATGGGTTTAGTCATCGGTAAGTAAAACTTAAGAATCATTTAAGATGAGTCTAGGTTTAACTTAGGTTTTTTTAGGAATAGCTTAATCATACCCTAAGTCAAGTTAAAAGTTAACATCTAACAATACTAACAGTCATCGAATGAACACTAACACTTAGAAATTTAGGATACTAACAATTAATTAGGATCTACTAACATTTAACTATTGATTTAATTAAAACATAAAACAATTGACATATATATATATACTATATATTAATATAAATATGTATATATATAACAGATAACTTTTTAATCTTCTCCGATTAAAATTTTATTAACAAAATAATAATAATCATGTCTATTTAATCACTAATATAAACTTGACAAATATAGTGATAAATTTCATATCCATGATAATAACAATGATATAAACCAAATACTAATCTGTACCAAACATTATTTCAACAAATTACTGTCAGAAGAATCTATATATATGTTTTCAATAACATTAGAACTTCGAAATAAAATCAGATAGACCTTAAAATTAATCAGAAATAATAATAACCAAGCATTTTTATTCTGAAAACCAGATTATGATAAAACCCGATTACCCAACAAGGTTTAGATAAATGATGCCAGAAATCAACCTCAGAGAATTCTAATAGAAATATTGTTCCAAAAATGAGCAAAACTAATAACCAGAAAACCAAATAAGAACATAGAATTTAAAAGTGAAGACTAGGACTGTCAGGGGCATGACAGGCACCTATAAACATAAGCCAAATGAGGCCACTCCAAGGGAGAATTCATTCAATCATAAGGTTTATATCACAATTAAGGAAAAAGTGCCATTCTTTTACTCAACTCCTCCATAAGGACACAATATTTAGATGGGATGATAAGTGTGAAGAATATTTCACATTACTCAAAAAATTCCTGATGAATCCACTAATTTTGATGCCACCAATAAGAGGAAATCCCTTGATTTTGTACATTTCAATGACAAAACATTCTTTAGGGCCACTCTTGGCTCAAGAAGATAAAAATGGAAAAGAAAAGGCAATTACTACATAAGAAAAACCTTGGTGAAATATGAGTTGAATTACACTTTCATAGAAAGAGAATGTTTGGCAGTAGTTTTTGCTTCCCAAAAGCTACGACATCATATATTATCTCATAAAATCAAACTTATGGAAAAAATTGATCCACTAAAGTACCTTCTAAGAAAAACAACTTTGACGGGAAGATTGGCCAAATGGGTCATGGTGTTGAGTGAATTTGATATAGAGTATGTGGAAAGAAAGGAAATCAAAGGCCAAGTCATAGCAGATCAAATAACAGAGGCACCGTTAGAAAATGAACATCCTATTCAGATGGAATTTCTACATTCAAAGATAATCAATGTTGAAGCAAAAAAATGGAAGTTATACTTTGATGGCTCTTGTACTCAACATGGCTCAGGAGCTGGAATACTATTGATTACACCTCAAGGATCTATAGAAAAATAAAATTATCCATCCATATTCTAATAGTAATTTTTATTAATATTTTACCTTAACATTATAGTTTATTTTTATTAATTAAATATATGGTTATATTCATGTATTTATTTAATTAAATTTGATTTAATTAAATAAATTCATTTTATCTTTGTATCTAAATTCTATTTAAATATTATAATATATTAAACTAAATTTAATATATTATCCCTCTAGTTTCCTTTATAAAATAAATTTTATTTATTTTATCCCCTCATTAGCCTAAAATTCTTTTAAACTATGTTTAAATTAAAATCATTTTAATTTAACCCATTTTACCCTTTTCCTAAACTTACCTTTTTCTAATATTCTTCTAATCTTAATTAAAAAGTGGATTAGCTCTAAACATGTGCACAATCATCTTTTCTAAGGTGGCCACCTCTCCATCTTTTTTCTTTGCCAATCATTTTCAAATCCCTTTTGCCCTCTCAAATGAAGTTTGACTTTTCCAAACCCTACCTAACCTTTAATCCTAGACACTCGATCTTTTGCCTCTTAATTGTTATCTCTATTGAGCATTAAAGTTTGTCATTAGTATCAAAGGTTATCAAAGATATCAGTCGGTTATCTATATTGAGCTAGTCAGTAACTATAAGCAAAATAGACTAGTTAGTTAAGTATATACACTAAGCATCAACAGACACCGACACTAAGCATCAGTAGACACCGAGCACCAATACCGAGCGATTTATATAGTGTTTACCAAGGATCACAGGAAATGACAATGACATAGTAATTAAGAATGGCACATTCTTCTATACAAATGGTTATAACAGATCAAAAAACATTTTACCATGATCAAGGAATATTTATTGTCAAGATATTCATTAAATATAATGAAGATCTTATGTAATATTTGATCTGGACTATTTTTGTACACCGTAGATCTTAGGGTTTTGTCTAAGATTTGTAAACTAATTTTGTTAAGAGGCATAATGTAGTATGTTATGTAATTGTATGTTTGCATATTTTTGGTGTGAACTGATGTATGAATTAAGGAGCACTTGAAGTACTTGCCTAACTTCAAGATTATCGGTTGACAAAGCAAAACAATATACAGAGGATATTAGATTAAGCAGAATCAGAGTAGGCTAACTGAGTAGTACAGAGAAGAGATTCATCATAGTAAAGGTGATATTTTTTTAGTACTTTATTGATCTATTTCAGACAATCAAGTTGTCACTAGCAGATAATTGCCTATTGCTTTCTAACAATTGTAATAGAGTTTTTGGCTAAATCTCTTAACCGAGTACACACTTTATTAGTGTTGTCAAAATCCTATAATTAAGTAGATCTAGCTAATATAATATGTTACTCCTAATAGGGTAAGATCACCAGAAGTGATAAAAACTTGTAGCCCTAACAGACAAACCTTTTCTATCTGCAATAGTGAACAATTTGTGGGTGTCATCCCCACCGCAATTTTTTACCTTCTAACAAGGGTTTCTGCGTTACCAAAATACTTTTGTTATGTGATTGTTATATTGTTGATTTCATGTTTTTTACTTTCGCAAGTTAAATGGATAAATGATACATGCATTAGAAATAAGGTATATTGCAAGGTTATTATTGTTTACTGTCATAGATCTAAAAAGTTTACAAGTAAAATTTTTTGTGGGCACTGATTCACCCCTCCTCTCTCAGTACCCTATCTCTCCTAATTTCAACAATCGGTATCAGAGCCATGTTCTCTTATTGGATAATTTAACCACTGAAGGGTAAAGATCTAAGTCATGGAGAGATATAAGCTAGATAAGACTATTAAGAATCAAAAGATTCAAATGCAGATATTTATTGAACAATACAAGCAAGCCAAGGAAGGACTGAAGAAATTACTGGTTGAAAGGAAGAACCTAGCTATTCTGCAAAATGAGGTCAATTACCATGGAGAAGCAATTGATGATATATTTGATCATATTGGATCTAGTTTTGGAAGTATTTCTGATGGATCTGAAAGTATAATATCTAATTTGTCTAAAAAGAATCAACACCTATCTGAACAAGTGAAAGCACTTCAAATCGATCAAGACTATCAGATGGTGAGAATGGTAGAGATAATGAACAATGCTAGGCAGGCTAAACAAGAAAGGAATCTGGCTATTGAAGAATGAAGACAAATGACTGAACAACTTCAAGCTACAGAAAGTGAAATACAAAGACTCACTGATCATCACTTTCAAGTATCTAATCAGGTGATGACTGTGAATCAAGAGGTCAACCAAGCGAATGGAGAATTGTTAAGAAGACTTGAAGATATTGCAATACTTAGAGAAGACAATGAAAAACTAAGAAATGAGATAAAGGTACATAAAAAGCATAATGAAATGATGAAACTAATTGAGAACAACTCCAAGAAGATTGATGACTTTTTGGATAATCAAAGAAGATTTGGAAGCAAAGCTAGATTAGGCTATACTGACAAAGGAGAATCATCACAACAAGCTGAATAGGTCAACAACAATCAAAACCAGAGACCTAAAGTGTTAACATGTTATCACTATGGAAAACTAGGTCACACTTCTAATGTTTGTAGAAGCAGAGCATAAGGTAAACCTCCTATTATTCCTAAATTCAATGGATACTGCTATTATTGTGGAAATTGTGGACATTAAGCATATGAATGTAGAGCTAAGATGAATGCCAACTATCCTGCTATGGAGAAATTATGTTACACTTGCAATAAGCATGGACAGACTACAAGAGAATGTAAGGCAAAAATGAAGCAAGTAGGGACTCCTAAGCAACAGACACAACATAAGCCTTATCAACTGAAGCGACAAGGTAACTCTTATGTTTGGGATTATAATATATGGGCTAACTATGTTGCATGTGGTAGATATGGGCACATTGCAACAAATTATAACATGAAAAGATGGGCTAGACATTCAAGAAGATGGAAAAGCACTGGAATGGCATGTTTGCATTGTCACAAGGTCGGTCATTTAAGAAAAGACTGTAGAGACTGAGCACCAGAAGAAAATCATGTATTTGTGAGTGGAAACACTATTGCAGA
The DNA here is from genome assembly GCA_027943335.1 of Chamaecyparis obtusa. NCBI lineage: Eukaryota > Viridiplantae > Streptophyta > Pinopsida > Cupressales > Cupressaceae > Chamaecyparis > Chamaecyparis obtusa. The sequence goes on from BSBK01007262.1 coordinate 100,605, forward strand.
TATCATGTGAATTAGGAACACTATGTGGAGAAAGGCATCTAATGAGAATGCTGAGTTAAGTAATGCTATCAGTGAAACCTCATCCATTAGATTGGGTGACATTGGTACCTCCACCTAAGACAATCCAAGTATGCATGGGATAGATATTTCAAAATGATCATATGTTACATATAGTTCCTTATATATGATGGACACATACCAAATCTACATGAATAAATATGCATTATGGGTTATATGTTAAGAGCTAACAAAGTTACATAGTTGGTAAAAGATAGACTAAGAGTTGGTTACCTGTTGATAATCACTATTCAAGGTTAGCCAAGCACATGTATCAACCAACAAAGAAATTGTATGTTAATCAAGCTATTGATATTCTATAGTATTTACCACGTTGACAACTGTCATGAACCAAAAGGTAGGTCAAGCATTTAATGCACAAAAGTTTGAGCAGGAATATCAAAAAGTCTATAAATACACAAAAAACAAAGTTCATTTTTACATTGCAATTTCAAAGAGCGAAGATTTCACAGAGAAGAGTTTGAGCTAAAATATTTTCAAAAGGATTCAAAGCTACTATAGATCAAACCGACATCACTTTTCATCGACTCTGAGTAAGTTCATTTGCTACCTAACACTTTATTAACTTACTACTTGCTAAAACCCTAAATCAAGTCATGGCATCTACATCGTCTACAAGAAAATCACATAGTAGTGAGGAAGAACTAAATCTGATAGTCACAGCTAATTTTGATGAACCTAAGTACAAACCACACCCCGAAATTGCACCACAAACAGATTTAGCAAGTGCTTTCTCAAGCATCCCAACTAGGGTTCTGTTAACAGAAGATATACACTCATTCATTCATTGTAAGATTGGAGAAGTAGGAGACTTTGAAACTATGGTTTCATATCAACAATTGTGTGGCACCAATGGAAAATTAAAACCGAAGTACAACTAGATTGAGAAATAAGGATTATCATGCGGCATATTTTTTTTGCAAAAGTTCAAGGCAGAATAGATCAGGGTTGTACTGAGTTGGTATCATGAGGAGAAGTTTTGGTTGGATAAACCAGTTGAGGTCATCAAGAAAATATTAAGTAGGGTTATTGGCTACCCTACAACCAACAAGGAAAAAGCTTTCTGAAGCTCCTCCCGAGATGATGATGAGAAGAACATTGGAGCTACATGGGACTGTCGAGCATTGAATATTTCAACAATTAAAGACCCTACAATAAATTTTGCATCACATATAATTAGGTAAAAAATATTTTAGTCAAGTAGATTAAATAATGTACCCTATAGTGCTATTGACATGGCTTACAAAATTGTGAAGAAAGATCACCAGATTGATCTTGCTGAAATTTTGATGACACAATTGAAGGAGAATATGAAGACAATAAGGTCTCAAAAGAAAAACACATGTAAGTTTGGTTCACTCCTTGTTTGTTCATTGTTCTATCTACAAAAGTATTTCGCCGGTGTCAGTAAAGTAAATTGGACAATAGATAAACTGATAACTATATAGATTACCGATATCATGAGAAAGTTAGGAGATGATTTGAATACAGTTTTTGATGAGTAATTTAAAAAATTTAAGCCCAAGATGAATCAAAGAAGTAGAATTCCAAGTGAATTAGTTAAGAAATTTGAGATGGATATATGTTTTCTAGTAGACACTGATCATACCATGATAAAAGAAGTTGAACCTAGGATAAAATGGCTAGCACCAATGGGATATGAAATGAACTATGATTTCAATTTGAAATCAATCAAGGCACTACTACCATTACCCAAAGACATGAAGACCAAAAGGTTTGGAACCTTTGAAGAAGTAAAATCAAGAATTAAAACTGGTCATGTTATTGGTAAAATGACTAGGAAGGAAAAGAAGATGAAGAAAGATCTAACTACAAGATTTGGAGATGTGTTTGACTCATCTGAGGAGTGACCGGTTAAAGAAACAACCGAAGGTTAGTTAATGTTGGCTAACAAACCATATGATAGTGAGGAAACTGAGTCAGAAAAAGAGAAAGACCCTACACCAGTTCCTCCCACCAAAACTCAAAAGAAGAAGCAGTTGCTAGTACAAATAGGTACATGGACAAGGTCATCAATTGCAGCCTCACCCCCACCAAAGAAAGGAGTAGCAAAAATAAAAAGACCGAGGGTAGCTACACCGATAAAGACCTATACTAGGAGAAATACCAAGGTTATAGCTGAGGCACCAAAGAAAAGGAGAAAACTGATAAGAGGTAAGGAAGACCTTGAGGAGGAAGAAAAAGAAGATGACATTAGTCAATTCAAAGTGGTCAGCAACAAGGTAAGGTCAACTGATGAAATTATTGAAGATATATTTGAGAATGGTGACCTTGCTGATCTAGAACTTAGCAGATTTGACAAAATGTTAAATGAAGATCAAACAAAGATTGAGGAGGTAGTCATCCAAATGATGATAACATTTAAAAGAGTTCCATTAGAATTTACACTATCATTGCTGAAGGAGCTGGATGATAGGATAAATAAAAAATGGGCTTATGCACTAGACACTGAGAAGAAAATGAGAGAAAGATCTCTAGTTCAAGCAACCCCACATCTAATCCTAGCAGAAATTGATGAACACATGGCTAATTATCAAGCAAGATTCACTATGAAAAACCAAGCTATGTTGATACTGGATGAGAACATAGTGGATGTAGATGAGACTAGCAATTTCCTATGGAAATCAATCCTTAATGCCAGAGTTCAAGTTGATCAAAATGCATTCTTAAATTTTTCTAAGAAGAGACAAATTTCCAAAGGAAAAGGTATATATATTGATGATACTAGAGCTGAGAAGAACAAGGACAGTAGTATATCAGTTACCAAGGTAATTGACATTACTAAGCAAAAGGAAGACATAAGTATTTTACAAGATGCACCAGATCCAATAGAGATCCAACTAAAGAAGAAAACCAATGATGATGTACTCATTAAGGACATCACAAATGGTGATCTTGATGATAAGGATGACAATGATGTAAATATTGCACCTGCAAATACTCAAGATGAAGCACAAGTCATTGAATGTGCATTTGCATCACTACCAGGTGAGCTTCTTGTAGCTATTGAAGTAGTAGAAATTCTCTCATAGGAGCAGTCCGATGGCTCAGACCCTAGGAAACCTAAAGATACAATAGGGGTACAAGACACCAACACACCTGCTGAGACAAGTAAGCCTAAAGGAATAGAGGTAACAACTATGGAAAAAAAGGCACAAGATGAGCCTAAGGAAATTGAGGTGACCCCACTTGACACCACATCTGAGGCTCCCACTCATTCAACTGACATGCAGGTTACTGAGGAGCAGAAGAAGGAAGATAGTATGTCAACCGAGAACGATACTCCAAAGGTAGAAGACAAAGCTCTTGTCACTATTGTGAAGAAGTCACCACTTGCACCTGAGAAGAAGAAGAAGAAAGGAAAAGGGCTAGTCACTCTAGATGAAGTTATAATAATACCAAAGTGTGACCCAAGGACCCTTAGCCCTGAAGAACTTAGAAAATATGGGAGTTATGCACCAAGAAAGCAACACAAGAAAAATTGAGGCAAGAGAGTAAGAGCAAGGAAATTTTGGAAAATGTAAGAGATATCTTACAATAGGTCGTACTTGAGGTACATATAGATGAAGACACATTGATAATGGACCAACTTGCCACTCTTACTGAAGGAATCAATGCCCTAGATGTGGACACCGACAAGCAAATTAAAGAATAGGTAGAATCAAGGATTCAAGATAAACTTGTAAAAAGAATTAGCCAAGAAGTGGCAATAAACAAGGTCAAATTATCTGAGGTAATAACCGAGATTTAATCTATAACTCAGTTAATTTTTGAATTCTTATTGAAGCTATGCACTATGGAAACCTTCACTACTGAGATCACTGAAAATATCAAAGGTTTGGAAAATGAAATCAAGACTAGTGCAAATATAGCTACAACCGAGCCACAAGCTTTTTCAAAGCATATACATAGAGTTCAAGAACTTAGGTGGTTGATAGAAGCTCTCAAGAAACAAGAAGAGTAGATGATAGATTAGGTCACTGAGTTACAGACAAAACTCCTTCCATACCTAAAATTTTTTTAGAAAAATATTGTCAAAGTGGAACAACTTGTTGCAACACCAAATTTTTTTGTGTTGGATAACATCTTTGACATGCATGTACAAGTCGGTCTTGACCACATTTCTCTCACCAACTTGAAAGAGGAATGAGAAAACCTCTTGGAGTCTTTGAAGAAAACCCATTTTTGAACGAATGTAAGTATATAGTTTATTTTTTTGTATTTGGCATTAATATCAAAAAGGGGGAAATCAATGTCTATGCCAAATATGTGCATAGATGCTACGTATACTACATATTACCGGGAGAATGCACCGAGGGGGAGTTATAGAGTTATATATAGTATATAGAAAATTTTATTCAAGTTTTGATACTAATGCCAAAAGGGGAGATTGTTATCTCTATTGAGCATTAAAGGTTGTCATTAGTATCAAAGGTTATCAAAGATATCAGTCAGTTATCTATATTGAGCTAGTTGGTAACTATAAGAAAAATAGATGAGTCGGTTAAGTATATACACCAAGCATCAATAGACACCAACACCGACCATCAGTAGACACCGAGCACCAGTATTATCGAGTAGTTTATATAGTGTTTACTGAGAATCATAGGAAATGACATAGTAATCAGGAATGGCACATTCTTCTATGAAAATGGTTACAACAAATCAGAAAACATTTTACCAAGATTGAGGAATATTTATTGTCAACATATTCATTAAATGTAATGAAGATCTTATGTAATATTCAATCTAGACTATTTTTGTAAACCGTAGATCTTAGGGTTTTGTCTAAGATTTATAGCCTAATTTTGTTAAGTGGCATAATGTAGTATATTATATTATTGTATGTTTGAATCATTTTTGGTGTGAATTGATGTATGAATTAAGGAGAACTTGAAGCACTTGCCTAACTTCAAGATTATCAGTTGACAGAGCATAATAGTATACAGAGGATATCAGATTAAGTAGAATCAGAGCAGGCTAACTGAGCAGTACATAGTAGAGATTCATCACAGTAAAGGTGATATTTTTTTAGTACTTTATTGATCTGTATCAGACAATCAAGTTGTCATTAGCAGATAATTTCCTATTGCTTTCTAACAATTGTAATAGATTTTTTGGCTAAATCTCTTAACTGAGTACACACTTCATTAGTGTTGTCTAAATCTTATAATTAGGTAGATCTAGCTAATCTAATATGTTACTCCTAACAGGGTAAGATCACTAGAAGTGATCAAAACTTGTAGCCCTAATAGGAAAACCTTTTCTATCTACAGTAGTGAGGAATTTGTGGGTGTCATCCCCACTACAGTTTTTATCTTCTAACAAGGGTTTCTGTGTTACCAAAATACTTGTGTTATGTGATTTTATATTGTTGATTTCATGTTGTTTACTTTCACAAGTTAAATGGATGAATGATACATGCATTAGAAACAAGGTATATTGCAAGGTTATTATTGTTTACTATCATAGATCTGAAAGTTTTACAAGTAAAAATTTTTGTGGGCACTGATTCACCCCTCCCCTCTCAGTACCCTATCTCTCCTAATTCCAACATTAATCTCCACCATCTAATCCTTTTTTAGTCTCTATAAAGAAGACCTCTCTTTCATTTGTAAGATAATAAGGGTCTTGCAAGCATAATCATTAAGCATTCTAGCAATCTAGCATTGTAGCATTTTAATTTCTTAGCATAGTTTATTTGCGTCTTCACTCTTAGTTTAGATTTCAATTCTTGTATCATAGATTAACTTTGATTTCATAGAATAGTTTGAATCTTGCATTCTAATTCATAGTTAATTTTCATTTGATTTCTTATTAAAAAATTTAAAATATATTGCATCATTTTGCTTGTGTACTATCTTCTTCATAGATCTTGAACTTGCATATCATTGTGAGATTTGGGGTAAGTTTCTCATACTTGTCTACAAAACCCTCATCTTGAATTTCATAATTTCACATTTAGATTGCATTTTATTTGTGTTGGGAGAGCATACCCACCATAATCTTGAATATCAAAATCAAACAATGTTATTGGGTTCTCTTGTTTTAGCTCATTGAGGTTGTAGTGAAATTACTTATTTTGTTGCATTTGAAATTACTAACATCTAATGTGATTGTTTCATGATTTGATGTTTTTTATTTGCCAAAAATAGGTCCATATTTTCATTGCATACATTTTGGCACACTTAGTGTGACCCACATCCCTATTAGATCTACACTTTTGAAGATTTTTCTACGCTAATGCTTGTGTAGGTTGAGTTCAAGATAAAACTCTAGGGTTTTTTGAAAGACTTGATAATATATTCTAAACAATTTGAAGGTTTGGTCTAATTTTTTTTTGCAGGTGGGAGATCATCATAGTATGTCTTAGTCCAAAATTTAGATTTTTTTTATTAGTTTTCCACAAGTTATAATTTTTTATGATTTTTATGAAAGTTAATTATTGGTCACAAATAACAATATTTTTTGGAAACCTTTACATTTTATGAAAGGTCTAAGAATTCTACATATGGAAAGTTCTTTGTGTTTTTTATTTTGATGCACAGATATGGCTCCAAAATTTAATCTTTGAAAACTGGTTTGTTTTAATAAATCAGGTCTCTAGGGCACAAATTAAGGAATTTTTCCAAAACAAATTCATTTTTGGAAATATCTCTATTTTTTAGTGGGGGTCTCTTTTTGAATTTCTATTTTGTGGCCAAAATCATATCAAACAAATCAAATCTTGTTGACTAGGCCAAATGCCAAAAAAATAAAATTTTGTGATGAGTTTGGACTTTATTTGCACATAGTTTAATGCATGGTTGAGTTTTCTTAAAAGTTTCTGATATTTTCAATATTCTAATAGTGGTTTTGTAGAACGGTTGACCAAGATTAAGACATCTTGAAACTACTAATCAAATTGTTTTGTAGGACATTGTTTGAAGATCTTGAAAAGATTTGAGACTACTAATTCATTGGTTTTGTAGCTTGCCTTGGAGGTTCAAGAAAATATTGTGTACACTTTAATTTGATTTTTATAGGAACCTAGTTTAATTAGGAAGGTACATTTCTTGTGATTTAATTGGGTAGTAGGAGAGTATGCTCTTTCCTCTTTAAGGGGAAATAAAAAATCTAGACCTACTTACTTTGGTCATTAGAAAGGAATCTTGGGTAAATGAACATGTGCTTGATATGTTTGGGAGAAAATATGGAGTAGGATACTATTCTCTTTTCCTTAAGGAAAATCATAAATCTTGACTTCCATTAGCTATCCATCTTACTTTTCTTGCATTTACCTTTAGAGGGCCTGCCAAGAGAGCAATATTTTGGGAACAACCCAAGTGGGGAATAAGTGAACCTAGCTACTACACCCCACTATAATCTAAAGCTTCCTTCAATCCAAAGAGAGGGAATATGTGGCTATTTCTACTTCTAATGCTTCTTCATGTGTAGTGCTTGGTTTCGTAAATCTTGGTAAGCAATACTACATTTGACTAGGTGCTTGTTTAGGGCTGAGAGGTCTCAATCTTTCTTGCAAGACTATGCATTTTGGGTTCTTGTAGGGCTATAGGCCTTAATTTCACTTATGGAACTATAGAGAGATAGTCATGAATGGAGGACCTTACTAGACACCTATGGACTTAGAGGCAAACCATTTTAGACATGTGACTTCCTTTGTGCAAGGATTGGTCCAAGTGGACTTACCCAAATCACCCCAAGATACTCACCATATCTGTTCCCTTGGACACTAAAGCTTAAATATGGAAATATGGAAAGACATGCACCACGAGCATTATTATTTTCCAATTAATCCATAAACTACATAGTCCTAGGAAAGGTCATTCAACCACTTAATTGTGGGGTTAAGAGCATCAAATTGTGGGAAAAGGCTGGAACACCTCCCTTTTAACCTTAGGTAGAATGTGTTTTAAGTGTCTCCTATTGTACTAGACTCATGAAAATATTTTGGACATACACATTGTGCTATTGTTTTCTATCATTTGGACTTGTCACAATTTCTTTGTCCCTTGTGGGATTATTTTTTAAATTTTTTTGGTTCCCTTGCTTGAGTATGAAAATTAGTTCTTTCCCTTGAACACATTAGTTAACCAAGTCATCACTTATACAGGTTATGTCCCATATCTCCAAGCATAAGAAAGCCAAGATTCCACTACGTTTGGCCTATAGAGAAAGGAAAGAAACCAATAGAAAAGATAGGAAGTATCAACACATCGTAAAATCTATTAAACAAGAGCTCCAAGATGAAGAAAAAGTTGACAAGATTGCCTTGAATAACAAGCTCTCTAACTACTTGCATAAACCTAGCATAACCTGAGACATTGTCAACTTTGAGACCTATGATTAAACCTTCCTCTTCCATACATCCTTCATCATCTTAATCTATCATAAGCTATTCCCTCTCTTGCTAGAGCACAACATAATTTCCTCTAACCTAAATCAATCCTTTCTCTTCATTATCATTTGATCCACCTTCATCATTAAACCTAGGTGGAAATATTTATCAAGGTGTTTTAAAGATCCTCATCTTTAATCAAAATCAAAATTTGTCACTTGAGAACATCAGTCTATCATAAGTGGCATAATCTAATCAATCCTATCCCCTTCTTTTCTTGTGATCACTAGTCTATCTACAAGTACAATGAGGGTTTTATCATTTCTTTTCACATGATCTCTTTTTCGCTAAGGTTGTCCTAAACCTTTGAATAAAATCAAACCTTTGAGGCCTTTCCCTTTCCAATCAATCATCAATCCTTCATCAAATAATATCAATCCAACCTTTGAGGCCTTTCCCCCTCGATCAAGACAAGGTCCAAACCATGCTCCTAAGCTCATCTCTCTTCATCCTTTTCATTCTAATAATATGGTTGCAATCCACTCACAAGCTAAGATGACAAGTTGATGTTTTCCAAAAAATGAGAATCCCTTTTCCTTTATACCTCTTGGAGGTTTTTGGATGCTAGGTATAACTTATCAAGAAGAGCTTGAAATTAAATATGTTGAACAAGCTGAGCAATCTAAAATATTTCCAAATCTACAAGTTGATGATTTTCTCAAAGATCCATGTAATGTGGAGATGATTGAGAAAGTAATTCAAACCAAGAAAACATAAATATTTATGAACCTTGTCAATGATGGGGTCATAGTCCTTGAGAATTTTGATGAATCCCTATTGTATAGAAATATTAGTAAAGAAGGTGTTTCCACAACAATTGTTATAGTAATTCATATGTAGTACCCACCCATAGTTTGCTATCTGTTTTAGTTGTCATACACTTTTAGGCTTGTATTTTA